>JALLAZ010000732.1:0-14980 GCA_036939755.1 Stephanodiscus triporus | reverse complement strand
CAATGGCAATGGCAATGGCAATGGCAATGGCAATGGCAATGGCAATGGCAATGGCTATGGCAAAGGCATTAAAGACAACAATCAGCCTTTTAAAATCTAGTGGTGGCGATGATCGCAAGCAGGAGAGGTGGCAGAGGCAGAGGGGGAGGAGCAAACATGACAACGGACAACGGCGATGGCCACGACAACCACAACGACCACGACACAACAATCAAGCAGTGCACAGGAGAGGGAGGGAGGAGGAAGATGGTGGCTGTGATGGAAACTGTTACGGAGGAACAGCACTCAGGGGAGGAAGGAGGTGAAACACAAGTCAATAGACAACTGCACTACTGATGACAACAACAACGACCGTTTCGAAACAACACAACAATCAAATAGTTAGCGGGATAGAGGTGGATGATGACGGCGATGACTAAAGAGGGCTGTGCATGGGCAGAGGCGGCGCAAGAATGCCATTCTTTTCTTCATTTGATTAGATGATTAAGAGGGGAGAAGGGGGAAGGGGGGCTCCCTAAAAATTATAGTAATAATTCCTACATACAACGAAAATTTACAGGGACCATATAAACATGTTTTTGAGTAAATTGGGATACTCAGAATTGGTCCAGAGGCTATTTGAAAAAATTACATTTTCTCTTGTGGACCCCCTATTTTCAGGATATGGCGGAGAGACTCAACTGGTTGGAAATGTTACCGTTCATCCAGTAAATCCAGAAGGTTTTCTTGATTATGACAAGCTCATGACAAAGTTATTCGGGAGAGCACTGTATGGGAACATCAAGAAGAATCAAATTTTTACTTGCGACAATGACGGAGCTCAGATGATAATCCGACCAAGCGATTTGGATGAGCATCATGTGTATGTGGTGTATCTTTGAAAGAGAGGCATGTGGGATATACACGCCATGAGATTACTCAAATTTCGGACGAGGTGTTGGCAGTGTCACTCCCATAAACTGAATTGAATCCGTACAATATGGTGGAGATGTTTACAAAATACCGTCCAGTTGTTCCACTTGAGTTTCAGTCAGATGAGTTGTATGCTGAGCCATCTAGCAAGGTGTATTCAAAAGTTAATAAGAAAAAATAGATCGATCAGAGATTCGGGCAAAGCTAAATGAGACAAAGTATAAAAATGCTATGGAGAAAATTGATAAGATGGCACTTGACGGTTGCGAGGGTGAGGCATAGGTGGGTGTTCTTTTTTAGCAGCCGAGGCTTTTTCTCATTCCCACGTAAATTTCAATGATAAGTGAGGCAATATTAACCCCTTCTAATTGCTAATGCTCCCCTAAAAATAGTGCTGATGTGGTCGCGTGGTCAATGAGTTTCCACCATGACAACGATGTCTCCTTTTATGCCTATCACCTGGAAGCAATGTCCCCTCTTATGCTTATCACATGGGAACAGCGACCACAGCACGACAAACAAACAATGTCCCCTTTTATGCTTATCATAAGTAGTGGAAACGATGTCCCCCTTTTATGCTTATCAACTCCGGATATCCCCTTTTATGCCTATCAGAGTGTGGAAAAAACTTTAAATCCAGTTTACTCAAAACAGGGTCTTTTTTGGAGCAGTCTGTCCAGTTTGAGTTTTCGCTCCCGCCAAAACACACGATGTCACGTTTTACCTAGGTTTACCAGGCTTATTTAAGATTTGATGTGTTTGGTCATCAATACGTTGTTTGCATTAATTTAAGATCAGGTTTCAGCATATGGCATTCTGAAGGTCCCGCAGTCGTATCCACGCATTGGCGCCATACTTGAAGCCTTCCTCCACCGGCAGCGCCTCATGAAACGTCCACTCGTCCCTCCCCTCCAGGCTGTTCAGCATCGACGGCCAGATCAGAGCTGATCCCTTCTTAGGGGTGGCCGTGTAGTTGAGTTTTTCAAATCGGGTACCACCACCGCCCAAAACAGTATTCAGGTAGAGGAAGATTGTGAGTATCCTTGGACCGGAATACTTTTTGATCCCTGATTCGTCATGATGCCGCCTGTAGAACTGTCCCGGTTGGTAACGCACAAGCTGCAATCCCTCGTAATTGTCGTACGGTATGCCAGTTAAGTTGGTCATCCGTTCGATCACTCTCTTGACGATTGGATCATCGACGCAACCCTCCTCGCAGAAGGTGTTGTACGATGTCCTGCCCTTACTTTCTTTAAAGACACCAGCGACATCTGTCCCGACTCTCGATTTACGGTAGCCCTTCGATTCGCCGAGTTTGACGAACCTATCACATTCCTCGTCGCTTAAGAATCTATCGATGGATACGACCCACGGCAATGGCGAAATTTCCTCGTTCTCCTCCTCGTCATGATCTCTCGGCGGATCGTGGTACGGGCTCGTGATCACTGTCACCTCCCCGATACCCGAAACGTTGCCTCCGATAGGCAGATTATCCTTTGAAAATGATGCCACGTCGTGACCAGCCTCCTCGAGCAACCTTTCGAACATGGCGTTGATGTCCCCGGGCTTGAAAATGTTTGTGCTTAAGTCGATGGGACAGCGCACGTCGTAGTCGACCAGGGGACAATTTCGACACGCCGCGGCGCAATTCTCGCCCATCNTCGATGGGACAGCGCACGTCGTAGTCGACCAGGGGACAATTTCGACACGCCGCGGCGCAATTCTCGCCCATCTCTCCAGGGGTAGATTCGCAGTAACCCTGCGCCGCCCAGAAGGCACATAACGGATTATTATTTCGACACTCGAGACGATACCTGCCGAGACTTTCATTAACGAGCACCTCGTTAACAAAGTAGCGTTCGGACTTCGCCATGACCTCGGCGACCGCCCGTGGCGACGGCCGTTCGCCCACCTCCTTGATTGTTTCATCCACCCCACGCAGGAAGAGGTCTTTGTGAGTGTCAGACGTCCGACAGTACAGACAGCTTCTGAAGCAGCCTTGCTCCTCCATGAGGTCGGGATTGATAGTGCAAAAGCCATTGCGGGCATCCTCCTCGCATTCCTTGACGCTCTCATCCACGCAGATTTCCTCGTCGTCGTCCTGTCCTGTGATCTGTTCGACTCCCAACGAGAACAATTCCCGACTAGATTCAGTGAGACAGTATAGGCAGCTGCGGTCGCAGCCCAGCTCCTTCATTTTGTCCGGATCCGTCATGCAGAGTCCCCTCTCGGCCTCGTCCTCGCACTCGTCGCTTTCATCGACGCAGGAATTCTCGTCATTTTGGAGGCCGTCGAAGAAGGCGTCGATGTATTGCCCCGCCTCGTATTCTTCATATGCGAACTCGAACTCTGGCGGCGACGTCGGCGGAGTCGAAGTGACTGATTCCGATCCGCCGCACGACGTCCCTCCTCCTCCGCCCGAGCCAGCATCATTGGAGCAAACGTCTTCCACCAGATCTGAAGACGCCACCATCTCGGATGCTGTCACGACGAAATTATCACCCACGCGAATGTCCATCAGCAGCAGCAGCAGCAGCAGCAGCAGCAGCAGCAGCAGCAGCGACGGGCAGGCGTGCATGATCGTCGCCGATGCGGGCCGGTGCCGGCGTAAGCGGGGCTCTGTCATTGTGTGTTTTATTGGGGCGGGGGGGATTTAAGCAGGGATCATACTATTTCAGGCACAGTTTTATTCCCGGGAATTGTACTCGGAATTCATCTACACTCAGCGCCGGCCAGGGACAAAAAGTACAGATTCCCACGCATCAAATTTTGAAACGGTCGTTGGCGCGCGGTGGTTGTGGCTGTGCTGATGTTGTTGTTTCGTCGATGTTGCATTCAGTCGAGCGGGCAATACCTCTAAGTAAGACGACGATGACGATTTCCTCTTCGTGATATCATGGATATCTACTAGGCGATTGTGCACATCGTATCGACGTCCGTGCGAAAAGTACAACCTAGAGCGGGCGCACAGCAACTAATTCGTTGGGCCGACAGGTCATCCGAGGCCGGAGGAGACATCTGTTAATTCCGCGCGCATTCGAAAACCAAAAAATAGGAACGGTCCGATGTCGCCGGAACACTCCGACTTGCGCAAGTCGCTGGAATCCATCCAATCGATGCTATCGCACACCCAGAGGAGTCCGATGACCGCCACGTCGCTGTCGTCGCGGATACACCGCGCGTCGCTGGAGGGCGGCGTCGGCGGATCGCGACCGTCGTCGTCTGACGATGCCGGCGCGCTGTCGTCGTCATCGTCGTCGTCGTCGTCGCGACATCCCTCCTCCTCCTCCTCCTCCTTCCCGACGACCGTCATTCGTCGCAGTCCCTCCTCGGCGTTCTCGACAGTGAGCAAGTTCGGCGCGACGATCGGAGGCGGCGGTGGCATTCTGAGTCCTCCTCCATTCTCCGGCGCTCTGGGGGGAGGGCTGGGATCTGGGAGCTCCGACGGCGCCGCGGGACGAGCGAGCGTCGCGGCCAGGGGGAGGGAAACGTCGTTGCTCGTATCGCCGCGCTTCTTCTCCCCCTCCACGGCCACGGCGGCGGCGGCGAACGGCGGGGCCTGCGACAATGACGGCGCCACGCCGCCGACGTCGACGGCCCTCGAGCCACGATACGACGGGCGGGATCCCACGCCGTATCACGGCGGAGACGACGGCGACGGCAAGGACAGGAAGCACAGCGAGTCCAGCTCCCGCAGCGGCCTCGATCCGCCGGCCAAGTCGCCGATGCCCACGCCCAACGTGCACTCCCACCACTATCGAAACAGCGGCGGCGGCGGCGGCACCGTCGCCAACTCCTCCTCCGCCGTGGGCATCGTCGCGACGGCCAAGGGCACGCCCAACGCGCATTCGCACCACTATCGGGACGGCGTCGTCGGCGGCAGGAACAACGACGAACAGCAGCGTCGGCATCTCCATTTCGCGGCCGAGGATCAGAACGAGCTGTCCATGATCGACGAGGACGAGAGCACCGCGGGCCAGAGCCTGGTGAGCAACGTCACCGGGAGCACGCTCGTTCGCACCCCGATCTTCTACAAGCGCTTCGCTTCTTCCGCGGGCGCGCACGACCAACGCGTCGGGGGGGGTCACGATACGGTCGGCGGCGCCACGCCCGTCTCCCCCGGCACGTCGACGCACGCCGCCACGCCCTCGACGTCACGGCAGCCTCACCACCACCGCCCGTCGCTCGCGATGCGCGAGTCCCTCGACCGCCTCGCCGCGACGACAGGCCGCGCCCTCGAGGGTATATGGGACGACGTCGGGGTCGCGCCGGACGAGAGGGCGTCGCAGCTCGCCGACCTCGTCGAGCGCATCGGCCGACTCTGCGAGGACAAGGTGCGCGAGGAGGAGGCGCTGCGCGATCAATTCCGGAAGGAGATCGCGGACGCGAGGAAGGAGTGGTCGGTGATATGCGCGGCGCTAAAGCTGGAGGGGGAGGAGGACCCCGTGGCAAGGATGAGACGCGATCCGAGCGCGAGGGATTTGGACGGCATCGCGGATGGCGGCGTCAGCCTGCAGTGGGAGTACGAGGCGATGATGGGACGGCTGGAGAGCCTGCGGAATGTGAGGGAGTGCGCGACTGCCGACATGCTTGCCTCCCGGTCGAGGATACACGAGGCCTACGCGGCCTTGAGCGGGATTACCGTCGAGGAGGCGTCCCTGGCGGATGAAATGAGGCCGTACTCGGACGTCGAATCGAATTTGACCCTTGAACGACGAGAGGAATTCCGGAACGGGGCGCATCAGTACGAGGAGAGCGTCTCGACGCGCATCAGGGCGATCGTTTCGCTGCTGTTGGATTGCCAGTCCTTGATTCGCGAATTGGAAATTTCGCCCAGCGACGAGGTTAGCGTGGGCCGAAGCGAGGACGACTTCAAAATAATGAACAGCTTGCAATCCATCGACGAGGGCTATACTGACAATGAGGATCAGGGCAAGCGTCCATATGGCGCCAGCAATTACACCGTCGCGGGTCTATTTGAGTCATCCTCGTGCATCGGCATCGGCAACTCAGCCCTCGATCGACTCACGTCGCGCATCGCCGAGCTGAACGGCGAGAAGCGACGACGCCGTGCGAAGCTCGGCGAGATGGGACAGGCCATTTCGTCCCTTTGGACCATGCTGCGCGTTTCCGCGGAAGAACAGCGGACGTTCACCACGAGCATTCGTGGATTGGGATTGGATACCATACGCAAGGGTGAAGCGGAAATCGTGAGGTTGGAGGAATTGAAGAGGGCCATGATCGGCCAGCTCGTGCGAGAGCAGAGGTCCGCGATCGAGGAGCTGTGGTGCAAGACCGGTTCGAGCGTTGCAGAACGGGCGTCTTTCGATGCGTACTTCCAAATTCAAGACGATGAGCAGTTGACGTCCGAGGTGCTCGTCAAGCACGAAGATTACGTGGCCTCCCTAAAGGCCAAGCTCAGGAAGATGCAACCCATACTCGATCTTATCGCCAAACGCGAGGCCATCATCGAGGAACGCATCGAATTGGAACTACTCCAGAAGGATCCAGATAGGCTCAAGAGCCGCGGTGCAACCAAGCAGCTCATGAAGGAAGAGAAGATGAACCGTCGCGTTACCAAGGAACTTCCCAAGATTACGTCCATCTTAGAGGACACGTTGCGACAGTGGTACATCGAGAACAAGCCGGACGGGGGGGGAGGACAAGTGATGGTCGATTCAGACCTTGGGCACTTTATGTATCAGGGTTCGCCCTACATACAAACCATCCAATGGCAGGAAGAGGAGTGGCGGACGCGCAAGGAACGTAGCGAGGAGGAGCGTCATCGNCATACAAACCATCCAATGGCAGGAAGAGGAGTGGCGGACGCGCAAGGAACGTAGCGAGGAGGAGCGTCATCGTAAACGTCAAGAAGAGCGCAATGCATCATTGTCTGCCAAAGCCCCGCATGGTCATAATGCCTACGCAAAGCTCCCTGTGAAGAAGTGGAAGAATCCTTCGCTTGAAACCAACTCCGATGTTGCCACTTCTGCTGCTTCTACGGGCGTTAGACCACGATCTGCATCGACGCTTCGTGGTGATGGCAATGACGTGCCGCGATCGGGGTCTAACCTGAGATTCGGCGGCCGCGGACCGTTGGGGGATGTGAGCAGCAGTAGACAGAATGCGTCGAGACCGCCGGTGCCACCGAAGCACCATGCAGGCGCGGAAACCGAAGGTGGTGCAGATCGAGCAAAGAAGGTGGCAAGTGGACGAGGTTATCGTCCCGCGTCTGTCCCTCGCATGAGGTTATAGAGGGAGACTGTGTTGCGTCATTCGCGTTGCTTGTTATATCTCTTGCCTCTTGGCAAATATGAATCACGCGTCCTCCACTTGCATGGCACAGTACTATTATTTGAGAATTGGCAGATGACAATTGCTATTATCGCAGCTCTGTGATTGGTCCATCTCAGCTCACTCCTACATAAATTTTTCTTTGTTCTTAGATAAAAATTATAACAATGTAAGATCCGGAATTTACATTCTGGAATAATAACGTTATAAAAATATAACAGCCAAAAATGGTTATAAAATTATAACAGACGTACCACAACTGGTTATAAATTTAACAGCCGTAGAAAAAACTCATGACAGCCGTTACCATGCATGACCGTGTGGTCAGTTTATGGTATCCACGGCGTTGCGCGGCGGCAACTCACACAGCGCGCCTGCGGCATCATTGTGTGCAGCCTGCCAGAAGTGTCGAGTTGCAAAAAACGTAGGCGTATGCAAAATAATAACAAATAGTCTAAAATAAAGTATTTATCTAAATAAATGCATCGTACTCATCAGGGATAGCGGGGATGGTTTGCACATGTTGGCGACTAGGTTCTGCGACTTTTCCCGTCCTGATACGCTCAATAATTGAGCCTGGTTTCGGCTTTCTTTCTCAATCACCTGCACAAATGCAATCAGCGTAGGCCTAGAAGGAAATAGTTGGTTGAAATGACGATTGCATAGCTCTCCAGACCATTGTTAGTACGATTGACCATGTCATAATAGTCACCATCTTTCGCGCAAATATTCCACTTCTCAACGATTGGAAGCCACTGTTTGACGAAGTACTTCCAAAAGCGATCATACCCATCGCGTTCTTTCTTGGCCAATTTTTGCTTACCTTTCTCCAGCTTCTTACGAAGGAACTGCAAAACCTTCGTCCCCATTTCTTCGCAAGGAATCACACACAAAAGATCCAAATTCCCAGGTAGCATGGCCTCTTTTGCAATTTCCTTTGACAACTCACACTGTTTTAGGAGATACTTCCACCAACACTGTTTCAGATGGAAGAAGCACCCAACATGAAATCCGCCATATCCCTTGAAGGCAATATCCAGTTCCTTCATGAGTGCGGCTTCAAAGTCGGAACAGTACGTACGCACGTCCATCTTCCAGCTGGACAGGACCACCAATTGACTGAATGCGTGCCAATAGAGAGCTTTTGTCTTGTGGGACATCAGCATGTAGAGGATGGGCACGTAGGAACTGGTTGAGTGGTCGTATATCTTGATGATGAGACACTGGTAGAAAGGGTGCGGCGCACAGGAGAACGTAGCATCCACAAACAAATCCAATCCTGAGAAACACATATAACCAAAAATAGAACAGAAAATGGGCATGCATTAGCACATAAAAAAATGACAAAAAATAGAACAGAAAACTGACCAGGATTCTTCATAGGAATCAATTCGGGATTCCCTAATATCATGAGACGCATCTTCTCATCTGGCCTTGAGGGACTGGGATGGGGCCAATTCCCGCTGAAACGGAGAAAAGGGCGAGTCGTATCCCCAGTCATGTAAGAATACATTGGGGTATTCTCCACGGTAGCGATTGTGTTCCCAAGACCCCCCATCTCTTTGCGAGCCTTTCACACAAGCTCCAAACAACAGTGCTTTTGTAGTCCCGTCCAACCAAGCGGGAATTTTGCATCAATTTCTCTCCTGCACTCCTCGAAGATTGTGCTAGGAGTCCACATGAGATTCTGAGTGGCAAATACACCCATAATCCGGCGCATGTCCTCTGCAATGTCAGGAAAGGCTTGAGCAACTGGTTGAGCGTTCTCAACGTTCTCCTTGTCAATTCCTTCCTTGCGGTAGCTCCCCGGCCCCTCCGTCTTGACGCCATTCTTCACTGCGCACCGCCAAGAGTGCTGGCCCTCGACCTGGGCCATGTACAGATTGGGTATGCAACTGAAGCCCTTGAGTGGCACGCGCAGCTTCGCCTCACAACTGCTCCCGCGATGATGGGAGCAGTAATACACGTGCAAATTCTTGTTCTTGTTTTGTAGGGTGTATCAAAACAAATGGAAGATGATGGTGGTTTGGGACGGCTTGGGGGGCAACGACGATGAGCTGCGGGCCTTCTTCGGAGGGGACAGCTTGGCGGGAGGCTTGTCATCATCAGAATCGTTGGAAGACGCCAGGTCGATGATGTCGTTGGGAGTTGGCGAGTCGACGTCGACGGGGGAGGCGGAAAGGTGAAAAAAATCAACATATGTGTAACTCTCTATGCTCACCAACCCCCCAGCCACCTCACTTGCCATGCATTTGTCGAAGACAGGGAGGGGGGGAGGGGGGGGTGGTGTGGAACGGATGCCAAAGCATCGACGCAACTGAACTCTGCGTCGAGCTGGGTGTCGAGTTGATGGAAATCCGCGAGGGAGCCGTCGAGCAGATCCATAACCCCCGCGATGAGAGCGGAAGGTGACTCCATCTCCATAACACAACAATCAAATGGCAAAGGGAGAGGGGGGCGGCAGAGGCGGCGACGGCGAGGTTGAGGTCGAGGCAAGGTCAAGGTCAAAAAATTATGTCAGCATGGTATCCTGCGGCAATGGCATGCAAAGCAAATGAAAAAGCGTGGGATGAAGATACCAGGATGCACCAAATGACCTCTAAAAATATTTATAGCTGTCATAAAATAAATAATAACCAATTTGGCTGTTATAAATTTATAACGTTATTAAAATATAACGAGTTGCCCTATTCTCGTTCTTGCTTTTGAATCATCGGGTTGATCAACGACAAAGACATCTCTACTTATGAGGGCCCGGCATGAACGAGTCATTTGCGCCGCTAAATTACTTCCCCATTTATCAAGCGAGGATTAAGTATCGTACCATATGTTTGTAAGTAGCAGTGCATCATCTTGCCAAACCAAATCCTCATACATCGGTCCAGTGCCCTGTTTCTACTTCAATCCTTTTCGTGCATTTCTACTGAGTCCACCAGGACCTTAATTTGCAATTTGTTTCAAGACATGAGGTATTTTGCCGTGCAACTGTGCCCTGATACAGCTGGTCCGTGGGCCCTACAGTTGAGTTGAAAATTTTCAGCCAGCATTCCATGCTTTAACCATGACTCGAATATTTTGAGTAGGAGTTCGCCATCATCCTGGCATGCCTCAAACAAAATTATTTGTATGCTACAGATGAAGGGTTGACATTCCTTTTGTTCATCTGCTCAAACCCCTGGAGTGAATTTTCTTTTTTGTTTGGTTTGTGACTTTTGTCATGTTGTACAACCAACATTTATTTATGAAAGAATCAAAAACAAATGCATCAATTTCAATCCCAAGTACGTCCATCTGGTCAGAAATCCCTTCTGCATGATAGAATACATCATCAGAACCTGACTGTGCCTAAGCACTGACAGCGTTGTTGCAAAGCTTGCTATTCTAAAAGGACTCTATGGTAACGTTACGTGCCTTTTCAGACTTTCCATAGAAGCATTCATTTTTTGCAACGTGCATTGAGAATGGCCATTGCAATGGAAACGCCCTAAAAGATCCCCCTGATGACCATGCACTACCGAGATGGAAGACTCCAAACGCAATGCTTAGTTCGCTTAGCTTAGTCTTTTTCTATCTTGCAGATGTATTCTTTGGGGTTAGGACTTTCAAACCACACACTCTTCCACAACAACTGATGATCCTGTTTCTTTTTCTCTTCTTATGAATACTGCACATTGAATCTTTCCTCTTGTTAAACCTGACCCGGAATGCCACCATACAAATCTCTTCGTCAAATAACCAACCCCCCTGCCTAGCCGACTGTGCATATGAAGAATTGGTTGCTGCAGGAGTAACCTGGAGGGGGAAGTAAACCAGAGTAGGGAGATTGAATGTCGAAAACCGATGTTTTCAAATGTACTAGAAATGCGGAACGATCAAAATTGCATGTACCAGAGTGGCACTCAGAAGCGTTAGTGCACGGATATCCCAAACCACCGCAGCATAGATTACTGAAGCAGCTCAACCCTGATTAAGAGATGATGAGAGAAGATGGAGAATGAACACATAGATCGAATATTTTCATTCAAATGCAAAGCCATGAATTGCGAACACATACCATCACAGCAGCTGCCCTGACTGCATGGTTGAGCACCAGGTGCACATTGTTCGCCGAGAGAGTCACCTTCACAGCTTTGGCTCTCGGAAGGATTTTCACTCGATCTCTTCCACCTCCTCGATTAAAGCCTCCATCACTCCTTTGACGATTGTCGATTCCGCTGCCACATCGGCAGCCAAATCCACAGACTCGGATATCGCTCGTTGGATGGCATCCACCCTTTCCTCCCCCGAGAGGTCCATCATTGCGGGGGGCAAGTCGATGCCAACGCCGCTCATCAACAACGGCCAAATCGCACCCTCGAATGATGCCAATCCGACCAAGTCCGCCACCGCCCCCGTCACGTGCGCCTGTACGAGGCTCTGGATCGTGCTCTTGATGGCTCTGCTTATCCATGCGGGTCAAAGTCGCACGTATGACGGGAGGAGCTTGGCATTGATCGACTTCATCGATCATCAAACTCGACGCGTCAGGCCATGCACGATTGTCCATATGTGTTGCCAGGCCTCAAGGATGATGCACCTGTGCAGGAGTCTGAGTAGGAACGGCAATAACAAATGACGCTGGAACCTGACGACGTGAATCGCGTGACGAAGGACGTATGGAGCAGAGTGGACCATTGCCTGGACCTGATGCGCGATGTCCATCGTGGCGGACCTGATCGCGAGTAACGATTCACGGGACGGGAAAAGATGCGATGTGATGGACGATATCAACGAATTGACGACGCGCCTGGCCGATTCTGAAGATAGGACGGCCAGGACCAGTGCGGCCATCGCCATCCCCGACAATGCGACTAGGATCGCCTTCGAAATATGAAAATGAACTCTAAGAAGTATGATGTTTTGAAAGAGGGATGCTACTTTTTGCAGAATATGCTCTGCAATCCCGGCATCCCTCCGGGAACGATCCGATTGGTTGTGTCAGAAGGCATTGCCCTGACGATAATTGACTCAATATCCGAGAAGGTAGACGATGATGAGTACCATGGGGCTGCATGTGGCTTGTTGGCTAATTTGACTCTTGACGATGGTGCAAGAGAACATATCGGAAGCTATGACTCTTCTGTCTCAACTCTTTTGATAGTTATTGGATTGGGGGTTGATGTAGACGCCTGCAAATGTTCCCTCACTGCTTTGAAACTCCTCGCAACAGGAAATAACGACATCAAAGACAAAATCGTCCGTCTTGGTGGCATTAAGACCGTGATGGAGTTATTGACGCCTCGCAATTGTGACGTGGTTGTGGTAGATTCAGGTCTCGGTTTGCTATCAGAGTTGACAAAGAATAACAGCGAGATCTCTCAGCTGGTACTGGATTTAGATGGATTGGAATTCATCACCAAGGCGATGGCTCATTACTCCAGCTCATCTCACGTTCAAGTGAGAGCATGTGAAATTTTGTGCAATCTACCCATTGGCGAAAATGAAGTTTATGGTGTTGCCAAGCTCATTTTGAAAGGGATGAAGCATCGCGCGGACAGCATGGTTCAATATGCAGGATGCCGTGCGTTGCTGCATTGTTGCTGTCGTTCGCCAGCAACTGCAGAGTTGCTTCAAGCGGAAGAAGTCGTTCTACGACGATCTCATTTTACTCCTTGAATAAATCGAAGCCCAAAGCTCTCTCCTCATGTCATGACACACCAACTGGTATCGAGGTTGGTGGTACATATATTTAGCTGAACACTTAAATTTAATTTCCAGAAAACCCCAGGGCATCAATTACCATCATGCCATTTCGCCCCTTTTAGGGTGGCGCCATATCCAGCTGTTCGTGGATCATAAATGTATTCGACCAATCTCCATCTTTTATAGCCACCACGACAGCGTCTTGGCCCCCTTATGTTCCTTCCTCGGCGCCCTCCTCACGGCGCCAGTTTTCTCGATCCCAATATTTCCTCACCGGCCTTGATCCTAAACGCCTTACTATCCCCCTGCCTCCTCGTCACCTTCCGCGCCCTCCTATCCAACACCGCGACTGCGTCGTCGATGCTCACCCCCGCCGCCGCCGCGCGCACCATGGCGAAGTAAATCACGTCCGCGAGCTCCTCGGCCACGTGCTCCCTCGTATCTGCCTCGCTCAGCTCCTGCGCCTCCTCGACGAGCTTGTCCCGGAGCAATTGTCGATCGTCGAACAGGCGCTTTGTGTACGATCCGGGGGGGGCGTCGACTAGACGCCTCGCTAGCGTCCCCTCGAGGTGACGGAGTCCCCGCGGCTCGCCCCAGCACGTCAGCGTGTTCAGGTGGCAGAACGCCCTGACGTCGTCGCCGTTCTGGGTCACGGTGAACCGCAGCGCGTCGGCGTCGCAATCGGCGTCGATGCGATGGAGGGTCTGGTGATGGCCGGAGGTGTCGCCCTTGCGCCAAAGGCCGGAGCGGGAGCGAGAGTAGTAAACGCCACGACCGCATCGGAGAGCCTCGACGATGGAATCCTGATTTTCGTAGGAGGGGGGGGGGGCGAGAGCGGGCGTTCCGTTTTTTTTTTAGTCGACGTCGGGGGGAGAAATTCGAGCATCATTGACGCTCCTCAGAGGGGGTTCGGACAGCAAAATGAAATTAATAAACGAACACACCTTGTTTGAGTAGACCAACCCGAGCGCCTCGTCGCTCCTCGTGCACACAACCGTGGGGTACAGTCCATCCTCGCGATCCGTCCTAATGCACGCCGCGTAACATCGACCGAGCTGCTCAGCGTTCGGATCAACGAGGGTGATCGACCCGCGATTCTCCCCGATCGCACTCGACAGCGACGACATGGCTTTCGCCAATTCGTCGATCGACGCGTAATCCCTAGGATCGAGTTGGACCACGCACTTCAATTTCGCGGACAGGGACGGCGGCGACGCCGACTGGAGGGATAACGTGCCGACCCTCGTTTCGACCTCGTCGATCCTGCGCATTATCGCCGAAAGCATCCCCCCCGGCTTGCAGTGCAGGACGAGCCGTTCCCTCGGCACGCGAGCGGCGTCGCACGCCCCGAGGGCCGCGGACAGGCCGGCGTCGACGTCGACGTCGTCCCCTCCCCCCCCCCTCGCCCGCACGACCGCGCGGGCGCATCCCGCGTCGAGGAAGCAGCATACCAACAGCCCGTCGGTGTCGAGGACGGACTCGACGCTCAGGACTATCTCGACGTCGACGACCGAGACGTCGAGTCCCAAGGTGCGTGTGAGGTAGGACGACGCCATCGCCACGCCTTCCTTCGTCAGCCTCTTCCTCTCGCTTTCGCCGTCGTCGTCCCTCGCCCCGCCGTCCACCGCCGCCGCCGCCGCCGTCGTCGTCGTCGTCGTCCGTCGTCCCGCGGCGGCGACGCACGTCGAGATTATCGCGCGGTACTCCTCGATGGCCGACGGCCCGGTCGTGGTAGCCGTCGCGCGGACGCCGACGTCGACGTCACGGACGGCCCCGGGACAAGTCAGGGGATGGATCCGGACCACTCCCACCGCGTGTAGGCAACGCTCAGCGGGGGTAGACGTGTGGGATTCGAGGAAGGTCGGGTACGGCAGGCACGCCATCGTTTATGTTTTCGTAGGGCGTTGGTGGATTTCGACGGCTGTGGGAGGAAAGTAGAGAACTTGGTGAAATCTACGATACCCACACATTTTGCGGTGTGAGGTGTTCATTTTTATCACACCTCGTCACAATGTAACCAGTTCCTACGTTGGTGTGATACTAGGGGCCACGAAACAGGTGAGATATCTACTACCAACAATACACTCTATTT
>JALLAZ010000731.1:0-11530 GCA_036939755.1 Stephanodiscus triporus | reverse complement strand
GAGGTAGGGGACGAAACGAAACGAACGACGAAACTAACGCACTACTCACCTGCATGTCGCTCGGCGCGACGATGTCCGCGCCCGCCCTGGCGTGACTCACCGCCTGCTTGCAAAGCTGATTCACCGTAACGTCGTTGAGTATGACCCCGTCCTCCACCACCCCGTCGTGTCCCTGATCCGAATACGGATCCAACGCCACGTCGGTGCATATCACCGCATCGGGATATCGCGACTTGATCATCCGTACCGAACGGTGGACTATGCCGTTGGGATTGTACGCCTCGCGCGCGAGGTTCGTCTTGAGATCGTCGTCGACCTTCGGGAATAGCACGAACGACCTGACCCCGAGCGCCAGGGATTCCCCCACCTCCCTCATCATCGACGACGCGCAGAGTCTGGAACATCCCGGCATGGAGGGGATCGGAACGTCGACGTCGTCGTCGTGTATGAAGAGGGGGTATATCAGGTTCGACGGCAGCACGACGTTCTCCCTCACCATCGCGCGTATGCCCGCCGACTTGCGATTGCGACGAGGACGCGCGCGCTGCCTCACCCAGACCCCCCCGGCGTTGTTGCGATCGACCGCCGGGGAGTCGCCGGACGTCGGATCGAAGGCAGGGTAGGAGAGGTCGTCGTCGATGCCGTCCATGGTCGGGTCGACGGGCGTTGCGGCCGACGACGACGACGGCGAAACGACGTCGAGATCCTTGGCAACGGCGAGGGCCGATCCGGAGGGGCGGGCGAACGACGAGGGGGAGGAAGGGCGGACCGAGTGGGCCGGGATGGCGAAGGCATCGACGCGGGATGCCGCCGATGCGAGGAGGGCGATGATCGACGACGAGACCTTCATTTTCTTCGTTTGCTCTGGCCTGGCAGGAGTGAAGTTGAGAGAACAAAAATATGGCGGATTTTATTGTGCGGTGGAAAACTCAACATCTCGCCAATATTTGAGCGATGCCACATACCCAGATCCCTCGTAGTCGTAGGTAGATAAAATAATAATACATTCGTACGAGTATGTTGTATCTATGGTATCTTTTCGCCTCCAAGTGTAACAAAACACACATCTCGGTGACACACGAACGACGATCGGTGTGTTCTTGGAAGTCGCCGGCGTCCCAGGCGATCGAGAATAATATCATCAGAGATCCATCGTTCTTTTAGTCCATATTCCTTTTTTGATCTCCCCAACTACACACACACACACTAAAGATGAGCAACATGAGGGCATCGACGGCACTGGCGGCGGCCATCCTGTTGATCGTCGCGTCGTGCTATGCGACGCCCGTCAACGGCTTCTCCCCGTCGTCGTCGTCGTCGTCGTCGTCGTCGTCCCCCTCCTCCTCCCGTCGCCTTCGACATCCGTCGTCGTCGCGGGTGGTCATCTTGTCCTCCTCCTCCGCGACTTCCCCCTCGTCATCGTCGTCGTCCTCGTCGTCGTCCACTCCGGAGGGGGGATCCCTGACCCTGTTCAGCCCGTGCAAGATCAACCTCTTCCTTCGCATACTACGCAAACGACAGGACGGATATCACGACCTTGCATCCCTCTTCCAGGCGGTGGGATTCGGCGACACGCTGCACATGTCGCTCTTGTCAGGAGGAGGAGGAGGGATAAAAGGGAAAGGGAAAAAGGACGAGTTCGCTTGCGACATGCCGGGGGTGCCGACGGATTCGACGAATCTCGTCGTACGTGCATTGGAATTGATGAGGCGTAAGACCGGATTGCTCGACGTTTACTTCGACGCGAACCTCGTCAAGAGGGTGCCGGCGCAGGCTGGTCTCGGGGGCGGCTCGGCCAACGCCGCGACCGCGATGTGGGGGGCGAACGAGTTGATGGGACGGCCGGCCACGCTGGATCAGGTGAGCGAGAGAGAGAGAGAGAGTGAGAGATGAGATACATACATCGGGATACAGATGAGAGAGACGGGGGACAGATGGAGGAACCCCCCACACGGGCCGTTCGTCCGGATCGATCGATAGGAGGGAACCACCGCGTTATTTTTTTTCGTATCGATCTTTTTTTTTCTTCGTCGCACCCCCCCCCCCCCCCCATCTGATTCCCACCGTCCAACCCCCCGCGCTCCGCCCACCCACGCACACGCCACCGTCGCCGCCGCCGCCGCCGCCGCCCGAAATCAAAAAAGCTCATCGAATGGTCGGGCGAGCTCGGGTCGGACATCACGTTCTTCCTCTCGAGGGGTACGGCCTACTGCACCGGACGGGGCGAGGTCATGACGCCGGTCGAATTCGATCCCCCCCTCCCCCCCGGTACCAAACTGTCGATAGTGAAACCGGACCTCGGCCTGTCGACGCCGACCGTGTTCAGGGCCCTTGATTACGACCGCCTGAGCGACGCGGACCCGGAGGCATTGCGCGACGCGTTCCTCGGGGGCGGAGTGGTGGACGTGGACGACGGGTGTTACGTCAACGACCTCGAACAGCCGGCGTTCGACTGCCTGCCGGAGTTGAGGGCGCTGAAGGACGAGCTCCTCGAGGTCGACGGGTTCGATCACGTGATGATGTCGGGGAGCGGCACGTCGATATATTGCATAGGGGAACCCGCCGACATGGATTCCTTCATGGCGGAATTCGACGGCAGGGAGGGGGTTAGCGTCTTCAACACGGAGTTCATCAACAGGGAGGAGGGGCGTTGGTTCGAAAGTCCGGACGATTGATAGTCCTTTCGTGGATGAGCAATGCGCACTAGAGAGAGGTAGCTCCTTTGTCTGCATTTCGTGACATAATGCATCGTTGGTTCAACTAAAAGGTTCAGTATAATCAGTACTATAGTAATGGAAAGTTGCAATCAAGTGCAGAATCTTAAATCCGCTTTGTCGGAAGATGAGTATAGAGCTGGTGTAAATTTGCAGCAATCTCCTTCTTCCGCTGTTTCCCATCAATATATCCGTCAAAATGAGACCGGATTCCGCGCAGACAATACTCATCCGTGCTTGAATCGAAGTTGAGGAGTGAATCGAACAAAAGATCCCAAAGCTCACGTTGCCAATAGCGGCGGAAGGATTTGTTCGGACGCCACTTCCCGGAACTTTGAACCTGTACAACTTCCATGTGAGATCCAAACAATAGAAGAAAAGAAGACGCAGCCAGGCCAAAAAAATCCAGATCAACTCCCCAATGACGCCCTTCTCGCATTGCAGCGCACTCCATATCCTCGGCGGCAATGGATCCTGTGAATTGGGTCTGTAGCGGATCTGAGACTCTGTTTTCCGTTCTGTTAAGATCGATGGATCGTCCAAAGTCGACTAGCATCAAGTCAGCACCCCCTACTGCATTTGTCTCTGCATGTTTGGTAACGTTAGAGGAGGATGTCAATACCCAGTTATCAGGCTTGACGTCACAATGCTTTTAACAAAACAAACAAAAATGAGAGAAGTCAGAGGTTCCTCCAAAGAGTCCGATCACAATAAAATAACTCACCAGTACTCTGCCGTTTTGATGCAGTGTTTCAAGGTGCTTCAGCATCCTTGATGTGTAATAAATAGATATCAGTTCGGGAACATTTCCCATGATTTTCTTGTATGTATTGACGACGTCGATCAAAGTCATCCCAGAGTCTGAGCCAGCTGTCATTGAGAAGAGCCCTCCCTCAGCAAAAGCATAGAGCGCCCGAGAACGTGGAAACGGATAGAAAGCTGATGTTGTCGGCTGAACTCGATCTTCAACACGCAACAATAACGAGTACTCGTGAGCAAGGGATCCTATCGGAGCTTGGATTTTCAATGCATCGCTCTGGCCTGTCTCGTTATTGCAAAGCAAGACAACACCATACACTCCCCTTCCCAATTCGTTAGCTATGATCAGGGTTTCTCCTCCAAACAGGTCGATTTTAGTCCCCGTTGTAAAAGATTGACGAAGCAGAGCTTTCGGCATCGGATATTTTCGATTATCGAAGATTGCGAATTGAGATCTGGACTTTGTTGCTGCCGACATACATTTCCTCATCGCAGATTCCATGTCCTCTCTGTGACGACGCTCGTACGCGATCGCGTCATGATATTTCGCCAAAATCATAGCAGCATTCTCATCGTTGACATGAAAATTTGACGTCTTTTCATCCTCGATTCTGCTGATGTCACCAAAGGATGGCTCGGAAATATCATGTTTTTGTTTCTTGTGAACAGTTTCGTCAGAAAACACTTCAAATCCCATGCCCGTGGAGCTCCCTTCGATGGATTTCTTCGAATTCACATCCTCTGCATATATTTTGAATCCCGCTGCTACTTTGCTTAACGGCCTTGCAGAGTCGAAGCCTGATTTTTGCGGAATCTTGGTGACAGAGCAGTTTTGGAGGCTGCTCATGACTCCATTTATCAACGACAAATCAGCTGTATCATCGGAATAGTGATTGCTATTTCTTGCCGTTGAACTCATTTGGTTGGAAGAAGGCTCAAATTCTGAATAAATTTGGAAACCCAAAAGGGTGGATTTTTCATCACCACCGAGGGCATCTCGCAGATTTCCGATGACAGACAACGACGCAGTATCTTCGCCAGAGCTGCGAGATGAGGGTGCAGGTGGCCGAGCTTTAATTTTTCCTTGCTCGCAGTTCAGCCCAGCAGATTTTTGGGTGTTTTCATCATGAATGGCAAAAGACACGCCATTAGACACGCCGTCGACTTTTCTGAATGTGGTATTTGTCTTTCCATCAACACTTTCGTCAGACTCATCTTGATAAATGGAGTAAGTGGAGTAGTTCAAACTCCCGGCTTGAAGATTATTTTCGTCATGAAACAACGCTTTCCCCGGTGTTTCTGCCAAAGATGCATTGGCGTTGGGACTCGAGAACATCATGCTGATCTCTGCGTTGGCAACCTTTGTATTGATCGTCTCTTCTGCCCTAATAAAACTTCCATTCAACTGAGAGCTGGCTGTAGAAGTGTTCACTGACGCATCATTTGTGAAGACGACGTTGGTGTTGACACCAAAGAGCACACGGCGCGGATTCACCGTACCAATGTTTTCCTCATTTATCATAACTACGGCGGGGTTTGATCTGCGGATGCTGGATTTCAAAACACTCTTGGTTGGATTTACGACGACATCTTCTGTGTCGTCCTCCATGTCCACCTCCTCAATCGAGTCTTCAACATTTGTTGATTCTTCGATTTCCATCATAGAAGAAGTGTTGTTTTGAGCACTGTCCTCTCGTTTCAGAAGATTAAGGTCACCATCAGATAAAACCAATGTATAACATCGTTGATTCAATCGTCTTTCTTCGAAGCAGTATTCTTCCCCTAAATTTTCTTCCTTCACTGTCTCTGGAACAAAAGCATCGACGCCTGCGTTGCACCCCTTCGGAACCGGCTTGGGCGCTCTATCACGACCATCCCTAGAAGTGCTGGTTACAACATCATCAACTGGTTTGACATCGTACATTAATTGATCAGACTCAATTTTACAAGGATTCTTCATGTAACGAAGAGGGTCGCGTGTTAATCGATCAGCCTGATCAACAGAATAGCAAAACGGCACATTCAGGCAGAAGCCACGTCAGAACAGCGCAGGGAAAGCGATAGCTCATGCAGTCGATACTACTTACTGTTCCACCATCTAGCCTTTGTCTCAAGGAACGATGATCAACCATTCTCTCCTCGTTTCCTTTTGATTCATGATTACCCGCTTCAGCATCCTCATCTACAAATACATCAAACGCAGGAGCTGAACCAGATCTACGATGCCCGCCGAAAGGAGGAGGTCTACCGATGTCAGGGGCCGGATATCGGACCGTCCCTACGATGGAATCAGCTCCAATATCCTGCGAAGCGGACGATGACGCATTGGAAGGATTGATTAATCCATATCCTCGTTCGTTCCAAAGCTCGGGCCTCATGTTATTTTCTTTCGAACGTTCTCTTTCCGTTGACATGAGTCGTGGTCCTCCGGGGACATTTTCATCGTGATCTAGAACATTCGAAGGACGATTCCCATCTCCATCTTGAAATATGCTGAATCCGACCATCTGATCATTCCCTCTTCTGCCCGGTTGTTGATTGGATGATTGTCCATTAGACTGTTGATGCGTATGGCGATGCGAAGAATTCCCTCGATCGTTCCTGGCAACGCCGTGAGACGAAAGCGAGTTCAAAGCCCCCCTCTTCCCATCATCGTCTCCATCCTCCAACCCATCTTCCTGGGCCTGACTCGCATTCAACCAATGCCGACTCATCCTACGCAAAAATTGGTGCTGTCGCTCCTCGAGGAATTTACGTGGTTCTGCGCCGACCGACAGTGCCTTCTGAAATATCTTCTCCGTGAATTGAAAGTCCTGCGCCTTCTCGGCGACCCACGCCCACGCCACCCAGAAGAGCGCGACCTTGGTTCCTACCTTGATCTTTCCCATAAGCTTGAATACCTCTGAGGGATTTGACGTCTTATCGGCGTATAGGATGCAGGTCCGGACGAATCGCACGTCTTCCACATAGGACGGGACCACGAACGGACGGGCCATGAACGTCCTGGCGCATCGCTCCATGAGGAGGAATTGCCGTTGCGAGTCAGAGGGGTAGGATTCGCGTATGTGCTTGATGTACAGGACCCAGTATCGCAGGGGATCGTAGTCGACGTCGTCGCGGTCCGTCGTGGACGCGTCGAAACCCAATTCCAGGGCGAGTCTCTCGCGTAGCGCTTGCGCCTCCTCCTCCGTCAGCTCGCGGTCCACCGCCACTCCATCGCCGGATGACGATCGCTGTCGCTCGAGAATATCCTTCGATTGCTTCTGTAGCCATTCCACTGCCTTCTCGCTGCGCCTCACGAGTCGCTCGTACTTTTTCGTCTTCTCCTCGATCTGAGCCATCTCGGCCGTGGAGGTCCCGAAGGCGCGTTTGGATAGCGCTTTGGTGGACCGGCCGCATTCTATGGGGGCGGTATTCTCCTTGGAGTATTCCCAATCGTGTGGATTCTCGGAAGACATCGTCATGTCGATGGTAAGTATCTAATGGGGAGGAGAGGACTCGCAGAGCGGTCGAACCCGCAGGCGGTCAGGGGAGGTAAGGACGCCAGTGAGCCTGCACAAATGGGATAACGAAAATGTTGTCGTGGCCTGCCACCGCCGTCAATCGTGGTCGCCGCCGCGTCCTCCACAAGGGCCCGACTCGCGACGCCGTGATGCCGCGATAGGAGAGGGTCTGGTAGAGCAGGGTACAGCGTTCACTGCAGCACGCTTCGAAGAGAGAGAAAAGAGAGAGGGAATAATAGAGAACTGCCATTTTTAGCGCGGCCAGCTTGAAAACAACGAACTTTTCGTAGAGTATCTATCTAGAGATACCATAGGAATTCCTTCGTTGAAGTGCAGTGAGACAGACCCCTAAGGAGTCTAAAGGGAGCGGAGGCGGCAACCCTCTTTCTCAACGCTTCGAACACCAACACACGCAGAATTCTACGATGACGGAGATCAAGTACAATACTACAAAAGAATGGCGAGGGTTGACTTGATATTCTCAATCATTCTGGTATTGGGCGTTGTGATGACGATGCTGTTGATAAATCTGTCCCAGATCAATTCTGAGTTTCACCGACAGCGAACATTATTTTATAATCAAGAAGCAAAAGTACTTCGTCCAAAGAGGGACAAAAGGGAGACTACAGCAGATCAGGACCACAGAACGAAACGAAAGCGGGGAAAGCAGCAGGGAGATAATCAACGTCTTCGGCAAACAATCGGGGTCACAGTGGACAACCAATTCCCTCTCGCACGATCTCTGTCGACCCTCGACGAACCTAGTGGCTTTTATATTTACGTTGTGCATTCAATGCCAACGTCAAGATCCAGTGGTCCACCTCCGTTGAAATGGAGTGAAGTTCGATGGGGAGATTTGGCGGCAAATTGGGGTCGCGACACTTCTTTTGAAGATATTCTCCGAATGTCTACTGAACTCCACAGCGAGCGAGGCATAAACTCAGCATCGACGGAAGGTGTCATGAAAAGGAAATTAATTCTTCACTGCCTCCCAAAGACCGCGAGCACCACTCTGCGTCATTCGTGCATGCGAGAAACGAAGCGCAAGTGTAAAGCACTTCAAGTCGGAAATAGCCCCTACGGCTATCAGAATATTTCCGATTTCTTCATGGCTGTCAAGGAGTGCACGAACGTCGACCATTTTTGTGTTCAAGGAGGATCCATCGAAATGGATGTAATGAATTTTGAAGACAATGAGAAAAGTGATAGAGAGCCGTACCATTTTTTACACCTGGTACCATTCAGAAAATTCGATGATTGGGTAGATTCAGCTATAGGTCATATATTCTCCGTTGATGGTCAATGTGATCGAATTGACATAATGATGGACAAATGCCTCGGGTATCGTGAACTGTACATGGAGTTATATACGAAGTCGGTCTTGAATTTATTGATTGGCATGATGTTGCGTTCGAATCAGAGGTCATTCAAAGACGTACATCACATTTTACTATACAATTATAAGGACACGCAGGGCATTGTGTCACAGGTAAGTAATTTCTTCGGTATGGATCCACTGCGCGGAACGAAACTAAAATACAAAGAAAAGTCGAGCAACGAAACATGTCCGAATGCAATTTCAAAGAAGTTTCATGACTGCCATGACGAAACTTTGTTGAGGACGACTGCCATAACAGATTTCTCTGCTGAAAAGGAAAGGCGTAACGCGAACCACAGGGCGATGATAAAGTTTGTTCTCCGTAGTAGAGACAAAGGATACTAAACTAGGGTAACTACAAGTAAGGTTTAGTTTGTAGAAAATCATGAACCGATTAGCAATTATCTCCCGGTTGAGCACTGGCAATTAAGTAACTTTGAGCCTGCGTTGTAACCTGCGTTCTCCAACAGCATCCAGCTCGTGAATGTCTCATCCCCCCGTCTTGACGTCGTTCATCGGCAGGCCAAACAGGTCATTAATCTAAGAGGGGCAAATCCATGGACAATTCTACAAATGCATAAATTGTGTGAAGTCTTATATATTTACCCTCGAAAAACGGTTACGCACGTGAAACCCCATATATTTGTAAAAATAAGCAGCATCCTCCCTCGCTTTGCTCCTCATCTCTTCACAGGAATCGTTGTGGGCTTTCAACGTCAGGTCAAACAAATCACTTTGCACGCGCCCCCTTTCCAATGAGTTTTCGATCGCCGTCATTGAATCCCTACAACCAGCCGATGCCGAGATCGTCCAATGTTTTATGGCTCGTAGCGTGTTACCAGAATTGTTCTCAAAATAACCGAGGTTGTACCTTGCCGTTTCATGCCCTGCCATGGCGGCAAGCTCAAGGTGATGAATGGTTTTCATCACATCTTTCTCTACGCCCTCTCCTTTAAGATACGCACCACTGATTTGATAATGAGCCTCACTTGACCCGAGCTTGGCTGCCCGAGTCCAGAGTTCTAATGCCTTATTCATATCCTGTCGCAATCCATAGGATCCATCGGCATACATGCAACCTAGATAAGTCATTGACTTGGCATCGTTTGCCTCCACTCGCTTCATCATTCGTTCAATTTTGATTTCATGTTTACTCTTTATGTTTGTGTTGCAAAATGGACACTTGTCGTTTCCAGATATCGAACAGGAATAAAGACACCCATTACACACAATTTTCCCACAGCAGCGATAACAGGTTGCCATTCCCTGAAATTCAAAAGGTAATGGCAAGAAGCAGATCGGACAATCATCTTTAGGCGGTGCCTGTTTGAACAGGGACTCATCATGTTGTTTTGCGGCGAGTTGCTTGCATTCTTTTTTGTGGCTCGGCCAGTGCCGCCTCTGACATGCCACGCTGCAATAGTTGATGTGCTTGCACGCATTGCACATCTTGAGGCCAGCGCCGCCCTTGCCACATTTGGCACAACGCGCCACTGTATTTAGGTCGGCCATGGTATATGATGCATTCGATCCATTCAGTGAAAGTGAATGGAGAGGTAGGACGGTTGTTGTTGTGTGAAAATCTTCACGACCAGGCATATTTATGATCATATTGTATGATAGCCCATAATACCAGTAATGCCATACGGCGTTGACGTCATTCACAGAGAGAGATATTTATGTGCCCAGTGGAGGGGTGGGATGGTGCCGTATTGGAGCCCGAGGGGCGCGAATATTTAATAAGGCCCAATAAGTAAGCTATTATTTAAATACTTAATTACTGGTAATAAGTGTTGCTTTGCAAAAAAGATGTTGAAGTTGTTAAAAATGGAATTCTGCCTCGGCTGGGAAAAAAAAACCTATGTTGGCGGACCCACTTTGTAACAAACAAAATCCACTAATTGGCCGAATATTAGTAATCCGACTCTTAAGCATTAGATCAATGTCGCCCCACCCAACTGAGTGCACAGTAGTCTAGACGAGTACTTTCTCGTCACATCGGTATAGGACACCCCTATGCTCCGATAGAATCTTGATGGTCTATTATCACTGTATTCACGCATGATGTTGTTAGCAAAAAAAACTTGCGCTTGCATGTTACGTCGACCTTTGCTTGTCTTTTCACACTGCCGATCATCCACCAGGCCAGTTGAAAGACCTTCCCCAACATGTCAGGCACAGGTGGGTCTGCCGACCCGCGTGTCAAGGTGGCTCTAGGAATGATGAAAGCGCACCCTACGCTTAGCCTTCCTAAGGCCATGTGGATGGCTAAATTCTCTGGATCCAAGTGCAAGAACCGTACGATGCAAATGAGAGTGCGTCAAGCCCATTTGGCGCAAATACCAATGGTGGGAACCAATATTTATGTTGCGGGAACACCGACAATGTCGTCCTTGTCGACTCAAGAGGGGATGATTACCCAAACGAGCATTCCTACTGTGTCAAATGCATCGTCTGCAGCAGCTGAAGTCGCCATGGCTCTATTCCCTGCTCCCCAACCCGAGGAACCACCCCATCCGACCGCCCAAGCTAAGCAGAAAGACCGGTGCCACAAGCTGAAGGTTGCCATGCATGCGAAGAAGGTGCACAAGCGGGCGACTTCTTATTATGCATCCAAGTTAAAAAAGCTCAAAGGAGAACGACCCTCGGCAGATGCGATCTCAAAAATTGTAAAAAAAGAATACGATGGCCATGGTCCATCAGGACGTTCGATTCAACGCTACGTTAACGACAACAACAATATTGGCAACTTGCCAATTAAGATGGGAAGCAGAGGGAATATTCCGAAGCGGGCATACAGCGCTCGTTGCAACGCATTTGATAGCTACATTCAGATTATGCATGTGAATTCATGTGGTCACGAGAACACGAGGCGAGTTTTATTCATGAAGGTCAATGCAGCCATGGGAGTTGAGGCGTGTTCAAATAAGCTTTATTGCCGTGTTGTTTGGGATACCGCGGCGGATATGAAAGCCGCCAAAATCAACAATGTCAAGGATCATCGGGTTCAGTGGACAACACATAAAAATTTGAAGTTGTGGTTTGAGAATTGGGGGAAGGATTTGGTGGAGCTCGGATTTGCTCATTATGGCAAGCATGGCGAAGTAATCATCCCCGACGCCCAGCTCCATCGAATATTGAACTTCGATGAGACATGCCTATCTCATGACGGGAGC
>JALLAZ010000730.1:0-12476 GCA_036939755.1 Stephanodiscus triporus | reverse complement strand
TAGTGTACTTAATGACTCTTAACCAGCCTCCGTGGCGCAGCCCCTATCGGCTTGTTATTTACTCTATCTTTAGATAACGGTATTAACTCGAAGATAATACCATACCCCGATATGAATTGAGAGACGACATGCCAGGGCGAATTCGGCATTCGGCATCAATGAAAAGTGGAGATTACATGTATCACAGATTTCAATCATAATCATGGCTGACAAGATCCAAGCCATGGAATAAATCTTCTTGCCTTTGAAGTAGAATGCATTTTGAATTGCTGTCATCATCGCCGTCGCTGCTCGAATCGCTGTCGTCGCTCAACATGTGAAAGGGGTTTGACAATGCCCCCGTCCCATCCCTGCGCAGCCACGACTTGCATTCCAACGCGTTGGAAACGATCGTCGCCGCCCTCCTCGCTCCCATGATATTCCCCCCATCGGGACCGACGTTCAAACTTGCCAGGGCGCCCACGACGAATAGATCCTTCGTCCACTCGAGGTCGACGGACACGTCCGGCAGGCCTCCGACGATGTCGATGGGAAAACGGTCCAATATCCTCCGGACGAAAGGATTGGCCGTGCAATCGGGCCGGATGCCGCATGCCAGCACGACGGAATCGACTGCCACCAGCGGCGACTTCGATCGGCAGCATCTGCCATCGTCACCCCCCTCCTCCCTGTCGTCCCTCATGGATATATACAACCTCCCGCCATCGTCGGTACGCACGTGGACCGGATCCGCATCGTCGACGAGCGTGAGCTTGCCCCTCCTCTCCCACTCGCGCAAATCGTCCATGTAAAGCGGCGGCACGCTCCCCCCCCCCCTCGCCTCCCGCAACGCCGCGAGTCTCCGATCCGCGTCCTGGTGGTAAAAGTCGGATAAGTGCCTATTGGCACGACGCTTGTCGAACCAGCATTCGCGTACGTCGAAATGCCGTTCGACGAGGGGCCTGCGTGACGAGAGTATCACGGATTTTCCCCTCCGGAGGCAGTACTGCGCCGCCTGCACCGCTGTGAGTCCCCCGCCCACGACGAGCACCGTCGTGTGACCGTCGCGCAGCTTCTCGTCCATGTGCCTCCACGATATAAGCCTGTCGGACGGCACGTCGCGCATTCCAGGGGGTATCACGGGCACGCCCGTCGGACCGAGCGCGAGTATCACCGACGTCGCTTCGACGACGGTCCCGTCGGACAATGTCACGGCGTAATGTCCCCCGACGTCCTTGTCGCGCGCGCCGGCATCCTCCTCCTCGCCGTCGTCGGCGCCGACGACCCGTGCGCCCCCGATGCGCGACAGATCGATCGCCGTGCCCCGTACGTATTCGTGATCCAGCCTTCGAACGACGTCCATTTGGCAGAAATCGCGAAACAGGCCCGTGCTCGGCAACTTCCACAGACCGACGTGGGTCTGATGTCCGAGTCCGGCCAATTGGCGCAACGACGAACAGCCCGAATCGTACAATTCGTGCTCGCGTCGATTGGATACGGCATATGCCAATAGGGAATTGACGTCGAAGTGATCGGGATGGGCCATGGCGGGGGAACGGAGGTATTCGATCCCGAGCCTGTGCGGCGTGCATCGTCGTTGTACGAACATGACGATGCGCAACAATGTACGAGTAAAATGAGCGAAGGAGGATCGAGAGAGGGGCAGGGCATTGCGGTGATGTGAGATGGAGAAGGAGGGCGAGATCCCCAAAATAACGAATACGATCGCGCACACACATTGGCAGGCATTCGATATCGAATTTCATCTCACCTGGCGAAATTATCGTTCCAGCTCCCCAACCAACTCTCGTTCGGATCGATCACGCAAACCCTTTTCCCCGTCGTCGATCCCATTCCACGAACATCGTCGTCCTCGCGACCGCCTCCTCCACCTCCACCTCCTCCCCTGCCGCTGACGCCACCGCCTCCACTACCGCCAACGCCGCCCCGCCCGAGTCCCCGATTGGCATTGTTCACCTGCGTATTCGTCATTCCGTCCAGGCTGTACGGTTCCATTATCGCCGACAGCGATGCCAGCCCGGCCGGTCCGGCGCCGATTATGCACACGTCGTAGCGCCGCCTCTCAGTCCCCTCGACCTCCTCCTCCGCCTCTCGCACATCGACATCTACATCGACATCGACATCGACATCGTCCTTCCCGATTGTGTGATCTTCGATGACGATGGCGGCGGTCATTGTATCCGTTGCTCGTTCGGGCACGGCGATGTATATTCAATTGGCGGAGGAGCGTCGTCCCTTTTGGGCGAATGAAAAATTGGAATCGTGATGAGATGATATTGGACGATCCATCCCCCCTTCCTTTGACCTCTTTTTATCTGAGGCACGTCCCTGAGATTAGGTCCACGTGGTGGCGTTGAGCCTCGTATTTCGTAACATCATTTTCGAATTACTTATATACTCTATGGAGAATCGTTTTTATGTATTTATGATACCATAAAAGATAACGAAGCTCACAAACATCCTTCGAAATCCTTCCATCCTCATCTGAGGATCAGCCCCCCCGCTCGAAACAATTCGAACACTCTCACCGAACCACAAGAGGGGTAGTATGTTGTATAGTTGTAACTTCACTAAAAATTACGATAGTCCATCCTAATCAAGGACAGGAGAGAAAAAATAAGAGAATCCATCGAATTAAAAAGAGTTGAAGAGGACGACAACCACAAAACACAAAACCTTGCCTGCTACTTAGCTGCGCGAACGAAGCAAGAAATAATATTATCCCGAAAACGCTCATGTCTCGCAAAGCTCGCGGGGACAAAACGTCCTGGCGTATTCCCACCGTCCACGTCTTCGCCGGGGATTACGGACCCTTCAATTGCAAGAACGCCGCCCCAATCGAGGATGTCCTCGTGCTCCTGACGGCGACGTCCAAGGATGATGCGAAGGATGATGATAATCATCGTCGTCTAGAGGGTGGAGGATTCGTTATTCGCCATCCGATGTACAAGTGCGCGATTCAGGCGCAAAATATCCTTTTGGGGGCGGGAAGCCGTCGGAGGACGGATGTCCAGATTCGATTCCGACACATAATGATAGTGGACGTGGCGGATATGGTCGCGGCTGGCGGCGAAGGGGACGACGATGCAGGGGCGGCGGTGGGTGGGTTGTTGGGGGATATGATACGGAAGGAGGTCGAATCGAGGGAGCCGACGAAGGGCTTCGGGAAGACTTTGGTCAGGATGTTCCAACGAATGGACTTACGAAACGCCGTGCTCGCGGCTGAGGGAGAGCTCTGCGCGGTACTGCTCAAGCTGCACGATGCCCTCGGCGGAAAGATCGCCACCGACGTCTGGCTACTCCATCCGGTGCTGTCCACCGGTTTCGTCAACGGCCACCTGGTCCCGATGGGAGAGCGAGAACAACGACTGCGTCTCGCGATGACCAGCAGGGACCGCGGAATCGGGAGGGATTCGACGCCAACTCGAACGCACCTGGTGTTCCAGAACGACGCTGCGCGCGTAAAGCGAGAGGTAGTGATCCGCCACGTCTTTCCCGACGGCGCGACCTCCGTGATCCCACCGCGAGGCGACGGCCATGGCGTTTTCCTCTCCGTATTCGGCGACGGATCGGCGGGAGATCTCGCTTACGATCCCGATCACTTCGATGACATGGGGAGATCACTGTTCCTCTCGACTTTGCGGGTGGAAATGAACAGCCACACGAAGCAATACGAGAGGAAATGCGAGGATGTCACGGGCGAATTGTTGAAAGTGGATTCGATAGAGGAAGGCGGTATCGAATCGACGACTGATATCGACTGGGATTGCTGCGAACGACACGTGGGGGCGCTCGTCCTGCGTGGGAATAGGTGCGTCCTCGTGCGTTCCCTCTCTGGTGAATGGACGGGCATGAAATTCCCGTCCGTGATGCCGCACCCCGATGAATCCCCGACGAGCGCGGCGATTCGTGCGGTCGTGGAGTTCACGGGAGTGGAAGAGTCGGAGGTTAGGGCCTTGGGCATCATCTCGTCCGTGACTGTCTACGCTCCTCGTGGACGGCGTATCATTATCCAGTTGATACCGCTCTACGCTACCGCTCCGCCCCCGGCAGGCCCCCTTGAGGATGCCGACATCGAAGACGATGAGACGCCCTACGACTGGTACACTCTACCAAATGCATTGAAGAAACTCGACGACCGATCGGCGGCGGCCCTGCAAAGCTTGTCTCTTAACCTCGTCGAGGCTGCTAACGTTGGCGTCCTCGATTGCAAGTGGGGCGGCGTCTTTGGACAGGAGCTGAACGTGTCGATTCGCGGCGATTCCAGCAGTGAATCCGTCAGCGGTCTACTGAGAGCTCCGGCGGAGAATTGGGAACCGTCTCCTCCGGCAAACGATGTGCTCCGAGACGTTCGCGAGGCCAACGCCGTCATTTCGTCGCGCTTGCTTTCCACCCGCGAGGATGGACAGCCTCACAAATTGCCCGTCACCCTTTTGAGCGGATTTCTCGGCGCTGGAAAAACAACCCTATTAACACATATTCTGTCGAACTATGATGGTTTCAAAGTCGCGGTTCTTGTCAATGATATGGGTGAGATAAATATTGATGCTGCGGTGGTGAGGCAGCACTCAGTTTCTATCACGCAAAGAGAGGAGCATTTGGTTGAACTGAGCAATGGCTGGTAAGTAGCCCGTGAATACCACACAGGGCCAATTAAGTATGCTTTCTTCCCGTCAAATGATTCGATCTCATGTGTGTTAAAACCAATCCGTTCTTTTTGATCAGTATATGCTGCACTTTGGTAAGACTGACAATGAATTTAGTCTGCCCAAACAATTGAGTAATTTCTCATGCTTTGAAATTTTGCTTCTTTCATTCAGCGTGAAGACCTCCTCGTGGAGGTTGCAAAGATTGCCTCGCAGGGATTTGATTACTTGATTATTGAGTCGAGTGGCATTTCGGAGCCAATGCCTGTTGCGGAAACTTTCACCTTTGAAGACGCCACCGGAATGAGTCTCGGTGAAGTGGCACGACTCGACACGCTGGTTACCGTCGTGGATGGATCGAAGTTTCTTTCTGAGTTGAACAGCATCGTGAGCCTGCGCGAGAGGAGTTGGCATACTTCTCCCGAAGATCAGCGCACGATATCTCATTTACTCTGTGATCAGGTAGAATTCGCAAACGTCGTCGTCGTGAACAAATGTGATCTTTTGAGCCTGGAAGAAAAGGGACGGGTTTTCGATATCATAGAGCAAATGAATCCAACGGCGAAACGTATCGAATCTGTGTACAGTAAAGTCCCCCTGGAATTTGTTCTGGGGACCGGGCTGTTCTCTTTGTCTGCAGCGGAAGAACATGATCGGTGGCTAAAAGAAGCAAGAATTGGTGAACATGTTCCTGAAACAATTGAGTATGGTGAGATTTGATATAAATGGTGCCATATTCTTGACCCAACGTTGTAGAACGGCTTCTCACGATCCTACGTTTCCTCTTCAAGGAATCTCGTCGTTCACATACCGGGCTCGAAGGCCATTCTTTCCAGATAAGCTGGCGGATGCTCTCGACGCAATGATAGATAAAACTGCTCCATTTGATAAGAGCATAGTGCTTCGGGCTAAAGGATATGTCTGGCTCGGTAGTTTCTACTCAGTCCAAGGAGATTTCTCTCTTGCCGGGTCACAGTACACTCTCATGCCTGGAAATCCTTGGTGGGCTGATATTGACAAAGAGCATTGGCCGCCAGGCCTCGATGATGCGCTCGTTCCGCCGCTTTGGCAAGAGCCTTTTGGTGACAGACAACAAGAGATCGTCATCATTGGTCAGAGTTTGGAGAAAAACTCGATAATCAAAGTACTGGATGGCTGCCTATTGACAGAAGACGACCTAAGAAAGGACAAGGATGTGTGGGTTCAAATGTGTACAGATGCCGGTGACCCTTTTTACGAAGACTGGTATCATGCACTTGAAAGCTTTGCCAACGATCACGAGAATGGACATAGCCACAATCACCATCATGAACATTGTAACGATTAAGTCCCTGAGTTATGTGGGCTTTGACTACAATGAATTCTGATTGTAAAACATGACTTCACTAGATTTGCCTCGTACATTGTGATCTTAACGAATGCATTAGTTCATGCTACTAGTGCGTGGATGCACTGGTCGTATGTACCTCTGGATTTCTGTCTTGAGACTTCCTCCATGAATCGACAAATCATCTTAATTGACCATCTGTAGGAAGCCCGCAAACATGATGAAGGGGGGAACCACCAAGGAAAATCTGCGTGAACACACGATATGTGATCACTATGCATTTCATCGTAAACAAAGGAATTCCTTCACCACATCTTCCTACTTCTCAAGGATCCCGCGACGAGAGGGTAATACGACGGGCCAAGCTCCGCCAGCGGGCACTTCAATTTCTCCAACTCGATGAGGGGCCCCTGCACCATCAGGTCGACGATGTCCGCATACTGGCATATCAATAAGAAGAAAGGGTATGCGATGTGAAAAATCTGAAATACGTCCTCATCGCTCTCGGTGATCCAGGGCGCAAGACAACACCATATACGTACGATGACTACTACTAGTTTTGTTGTATTTCCTTACCTGCAATGCCTCGTTCAGAACATCGCAGACATTGTCTAGGTGTCTCAACACTGCATCGGCAGAGGTGTATCCCTCTCGGCAAATGACGATGCCATCCTCGGTCGGACCGACCTACGGTAAGGAAAACGCCACAACAAGCCAGCTTTAGATGAGCAACGATGTATGCATCAAGGAGGGCGGGCAAAGGGGGATGACTCGAAGAGGGCTTACAAATCCGTAATGCACGCACGTCCCTTCCTCGTTCGCCTTCACCAGCTCGACGAATTTCGGCATGAGGGCGACGAACATCCCCATCATCCCATCCCTGATCTTGAACTTCGGAACGAGCGTCACGACCGAGTCGTCCACGTACCACGGCGGCTGGTCGATTTTCGAAGATGACCATGCAGACGATGATACCAACGTCGACGTCGACGACGGATGCCGCTCGCCTCCGTAGTCGACCGAAAAGGGGAGGTAGGATTCCCGACCCCTCCTCCTCTCGCGACCGGTCGTGCCGATCCCACCGTCGTCGCTGCCGTAGTTCAGGTTCGGGGAGGCATCGCGAGCGACGCCGCTGACTACGTCGTTCACCGCATTGTTCGCGGGGGAGACGAATGCCTCACAATTGAATGCGAGCGGGGCGGCTATGGTGCCGACGATGATAACTTTCCGCAACTGCATTGATAAGCCAACCTTTTCCGTCAGCGAGAGTACTACCATAAAGCCGGGGCATATGAAAGGTGCGCGTGGTTCAAGTTCCAAAAAAAGAACGTAAAAAAAGTACATACGAGTTTTGGAACACCCAGGAGATATGGGTTCCTTTGTGGGGAGTTTGTACGGTTAGTTTTAACATGGGAATCAATAAACGGTTAGACGGTTAGGAATTTAACCGGCTTGATCGTTTCTTAGATTTTACGCCGCCATATCTAGTAGTCTACTTACTATCGTATGGTACCCTCGGCCGAGAACGGAAACTGAAAATATTGAAATCTCCGTTCAAATCGCTCCAAGATAGAGGAATTCATACTAGAGAGATGACTTTCTCCAAAGGAAGATTTTTGCCTGGAAATCGACATCCTCCCGCCGACGACTTTTTTGTGAAGAGATGACTCTCAAAGAGATGACTCTCACCTCTTTTACGAAGAGGCAGGGCTTATCTCTCTCATCAATCTCTCCACCATGACAATAACATACGGCCCATGCACATGCAACTGAATCGAATCTAAGACTGAAAATCACTAAGAGTAGGGAGTGCAAGGCATCCGAGTAAACATTCAATATTCAATTGCGACTATGAGGGGAATGTTTCTGGCGATCGTCGTCTCCGCCGCCTCCTCGACGACGACGGTCTCCGCGAAGGACGCTGCCGTCGTCGGGGTACGGCCCCGCGCGGCGGTGGACGCGATGACGTCTCCGTCCGCGGCCGGGGGGAGGCGTCGGCGAAGGGAGGCCGCCCATCACGGCGGCGAGAGCGACAATCGGCATCGTCGTCGTGGCGCCTCCGGCGACGCCGTCGCCTCTGTCGCGCTGCACGTCAAGTCCCCCGTCTCCTCGAAGTCGTCGTCGTCGTCGTCGTCCAATCCCCCCACGCCCGCAACCTCGCCCCACGAGAATAAGCACGCTTCGAAAGGCGGCAAGAGCTCCAAGGCCAAGACCTCCAAGGCGCCCCTCGTCGCCGTCGCGACGGCCTCCCCCTCCCCCTCCTCCCCCGTCTCCGCCGCCGAGGATCGCTCGCCGTCGTCGCGTCCGTCGTCGACGTCGTCCGACCCGCTGTTGGACCCCCTCCCGCCCCTCGTCTGGCTCGGCCCGTCCGGGTGCACGCCCGACTCGCCCTGTCCGGCGTGCGCGGGGGATTGCGACTCCGACGACGACTGCGACGTCGGCCTCGTCTGCTACATGAGGACCGCGTTGATGCCCACGACGGTTCCGGGATGCGCGGTGGGGGGTCCGGGGGAAGTGGACGGCGCGGACTACTGCCACGATCCGAATCGCGGCACTTCGGTCGCGCCATCCGCGGCACCGGTTGGCCCGTCGCCCCCCCCCCCGTCGTCGTCGTCGTCGTCGTCGTCGCTACTTCCGTACCTGACGTGGAGGGGCGTCGACGGGTGCACCCCGACGTCGCCGTGCGAGCCATGTCAGGGCGATTGCGATTCCGACTCCGACTGCCTTTCGGGGGCGTCGATAACATCCGCCTCTCCCCCGGATGGATCGGGGTCGGTGGTGACGCAGTACACCTCGGCGTGCTTCAAGCGGGTGGACGGAAGCTCGGTCCGCGTGCCAGGATGCGAGGTGGGGGGGGCGGGGGACGTCCCGGGCGCGGACTACTGCTACGCGATGGTGCGGATGGACCTGACGTACCACGATGATGATGGGACGACGTCTACGTCCGGGCCCGAGGCCGACGAGGTCGCCACGACGACCCCCCCCCCCACCCCGACGACAGTCGACGACGACGCCGGGACGACGGAGTCGCCGAATGACGGCACGGGCGATGGAGGCGACGAGGGCGCGCGGGCGTATTTCATCCGATCTCGAGCGCGTCGCGCCACCGGTGGCGAAGGCGGCGGTGCAAACGTGGCGCCGAACGGGACGACAACGACGACGGTGATGACGACGACGGCCATTACTCGTCTTGCGAACGATGGCGCCGACGGGTGGTGCATCGGCGGGGCACTGTCGCCGGACTATTACCAATTGCTGATGGAGGAGTGCACACCAGACTACGACACCGGCGCGAATGGCTTCAGCCACGACGCCTACGTAATGACGAGGATGGAACAGATGGATCAGCTTTGGTTCATGGACGGGATGGGGCACGTCCGCAGCTCGTTCGATCACGGACGGTGCATGACGGTGTCGTCCTCCCATGTCGGGGGGGGCGTTGTCGCCGAGGAGGCACCGGTGGAGATCGGGCCGTGCGCCGGGGCCGACTCATCGAGTCGATTCTACTACGACGACATCGGATTGCTGAGGCTACGCGGACATGAGGACTACTGTGTGACCTTCCTTGGGGGGGATGCACCGACCAGGGGGTCGTCCGTGATACTGGATCCGTGCCCTGCCGTGGCTGCAGCGACGGCGGGGAGGGGGGGGGAGGGCAAGTATGGCTGGGATCTCGTCCCGGAACGAGACTTGGTCGAGTCGGCGGCGACGGATTCCCCAGTGGCCTCGCCCGCGCGGGGGCCGCAATTGCAATACCTGGGACGGGACGCGTGCTCCACGTTGACGCCGTGCCAGGAGTGTGTGGGGGATTGCGACTCCGACGACGATTGCTCGATAGGGCTGTCGTGCTTCGAGAGAGAGAGGGGAGACGTGTTGCAGGTGCCGGGATGTGGGACGGGAGGACCGGGGGACATACCAGGGGCGGATTACTGTTACGATCCATCGTCCGATGACGATGACGACGACGATGGAGACACTACGTCCGTCACTCCCTCGACGTCTGCGCCGCCGTCGTTGCGTTGGCTTGGCTCCGAGGGATGCACCCCCACCAGGCCGTGCGGGGCCTGCTCGGGGGACTGCGACGAGGACGACGATTGCCTGGATGGGCACGAGTGCTTCAAGAGGCTGGTGGGGGATTTCTCACCGGTGCCGGGGTGTGGGGTGGGTGGACCGGGGGATATCCCGGGCGGCGACTACTGTTTCGATTCCAGTGCAACGGTGGAAGCCACTCCGACGATGACAGAAACTCCCCCCACGCCTAGCATTACAAGCGGCGGCGCTGGGGTCAGCGAAGAGCCTGCCGGATCAGCTCGTCCTACACCGCCACCACCTTCGCCTTCTTTGCCTCCGTCTACCATGACAGGGTCTCAAACACCCGCCGGGTGGTTCTGGCCGGTACCCACCGAAAGTACTAACGGTGGACCTTCCACAGTTGCAGCCAGCAATAGAAATAGTGAAACCGTGACAACAGATACTGGTAGCAAGCCTTCCAAGGAGATGGCAGCACCGTCCCTTGAGCTTTACCATCACACCGTTTCGGAAGGTGTAAGTTCCGCAGTTGCAGAGCGGACACGACAGCATTCATCGACTCGTCATGAGAGGGAGCATCACATACACAAACACGATGAATGATATGGGCAAGCGACAGTGACCAAAACATTTTTGCATAGATTCATCGTTCAAACGTAATCATTTTATTATTTGTATGAGCCTCGGGAAATTTTTATTTTACTACCATGCTTCTACTATCAATCAATGTATCATCTATGTTATTCATGGAACACATCCACGTGCCACAAACATTCCGCATTGACTCTTTTCACAGCCCTAGCGAGCTAAACGAGTCGGGCGGAATACAACGCAGCGGCAGCTGAAATCTGCGTAGCAAACACGAAAGAACCGTACGAAAAGCTTCTTCCACTTCAATCACGCAACCTGAAGTTGTGTAATTGTGCACTCAGTCGTGATTCCTCTGGGCCATGTCTGTCACAATGTCTATTGCAATTCTTACGCTTGTCTCCGATTGGACAGTAGCATGTAATGCAGGTTGTAATAGTTTCCTCTTTTTGCTCTCTTGATCATGGTCATGGCACCTGAAATCAGACTCACTCACTCCTATAAGTGTTTCAAACGTTTCGATCATTCCTGGCAACGAAGGTTGGATCATTCCTTGGGAGTAGTACAAGCCTAGGCGCTCAGCAGGACTTGACACCCACACCGCAACAACATATCCGATGATCAAATCAATAGAGTAGTGTCCGCGCGTAGCCAATAATCGGATGGCTTGAAGCCAGTTGAAGCAGTGGAGACAAATAGACAAGCGAGTGAACTTAGCATTATACAAATGGTTGGCAATCAGAACCTGCAATGGAGATGGTGAAGTACAGTGTGAGATGAGACTATGCAACGCTAGCAGGTAGTTAGACAAACGTACAATCGTCGCCACGTGCCCTGGAGGAATGAGCATGGTACAATTGAGACGATCGGATGTTGAAATATGCTTGACATAGAAGAAATGAAACGATTGAATTTTACCAGAGAAAAACGTCAAGAAATTTTGTTCTCCGTGATGACTTGTGCATTCTTGGAAAAAACAAAGAAAAATCTCAGGGAAGTCCCACGGACTAGACAGAAACTCTGAATCCGGCGGAAGATAACTGTGAAAGAGAGACGTCTTGTGAATGCAAATGGACACTGCCTCGCAAGACAAAAGAAATTAGCCAGAGAAAAGTCTTACTTACGTGAACCAACCGCACAATGACCGAAACAGATGCGTAGCAATCAATCTAAACGAAAGCCGAAAGTCTCCCTTCCAGAGTGTCACGTGAACTACATACGCAAGGGGCATGGTCAATAAGATCGAGTTTCCCAAGGCGAGCACGTCATTCACATCTCTACGACGACTCAAATATGAGTGAATTGGTTTCGTTATAATGAAGCCTGCGTCGACGATCCTTCTTTTGTTTGCAGTACGATTGGGGTAACTGTGCATGCAACTATCCCCATAATCTGCGGAAACGACATGATCTCTTGACGGGGATTGGATGAGGTTTATTCGAATATCGGCATCCGATGCGTGCGTCTCGACATAAGCGACGAGAGCACACGCAATTGCGCCAGCGAGAATGAAAATCAAGTCTCTCCGGATGGCTTTTCTCAACCGCTTCTGGCGAAGCTCGAAATCAGGGCGTTCCTTGATACTGATACTCGTCATCGCGTGTCGCATGTATGACCCAACAAAGAGATGCTGAGGCGACTCTTCACGTCAAATTCTGAGGACGATGAAACAGCTTCCGCTACTGCTCCATTGCAGAAGGCAACCGTACTGCGCCGATGCCTGGGGCGGGAAGAAACAAGTATGTCATTGGGGTTTTGTTCTGTGTGTGATAAAAGCTGTCGGTGTCAAGAGAAAAAGAATCAGTAACGTCACAAGACGACAGGTGAGGAGTACTACAGTGCCCAGTACAATTGTCCTGCGGGAAAAATCTCTTTTTTTCCCGTCG
>JALLAZ010000729.1:0-12460 GCA_036939755.1 Stephanodiscus triporus | reverse complement strand
CTGACTTATCTCAAGATACAGATTGTGACGTGTCGGGCCGGACCAATTTCAGGAGTCAAACAGTATCCCAGCGACAAAGATGAAATGAAGGTAGCAGTACGGGCTAGAGTGATCAGCGAAATCGGGCATTGGTAGAGCATGGGGAATTCATTTGACTTGACGATGAAACACTACCAGACTAGCCGCATTGAAAGCGATGTGTTTCAAATTCAGCTAATCATTACAGCTTTCATCATTAATCACTTCACTAGACTTTTCTACCACTTCATCGAAGTGTCCAAAGACATACTCATCTTGCAGGTGGATATGATACAGTAGAGACCTATCACCCAAATACATCACGACTTGCCAACCACAACTTCACCCACCGCAACGCCCGCCGACGAATGCTTGAGCGCCTCAAGTCTTGCCCTCAACGAAGCAGCTTTATCTGCAACAGGCGGCTCTACTTGGTCTTCACCGACTTTGAGACGCAGATTTCTCATTCTTTCATTGAAACTGCCCATCGTGTCCCCTATTGAGTTTTCTTTCGACGCCTTACCAACCTGGTCCAATATGAACTCCTTGAAATGGGGAGACAAATGCGAAAGACTGGCCTCCAAATCGATATCGTTTTCTTTTTTGAAGTCTATGAGAGCGATCAAAGCAATCTGCTTATCAGATCCCTCTTCCGCCTCAGCAAAGTTATTCACAAGTTCAGCAAAACGTGCTTTTTTGCTCTCAGAATTGCCTATGGCTCCCTGATTAAATCCAGATTCATTAACAGAGACAAATTGAGGAGGGCGCAATCCCAACTTATGCTCGCATTCAACAAGTAGCTTGTCCACCAGTCCGCCATCCGGCAATTCTAATTGTGACAGAGCATTTCGAACAGAGTCACCTCTGCACTTGACAAGTTCCGTCATAAGATCCTTCGACATGTCTTCTGCATTCTTAAAAAGCTCATAACTTTCGCCAACCAGACGAATCTCTTCCACAGTTTGGAGTAACCAATCCAATGAATACAATAGCAAATCTAATTCCACGTCGCCTAAGAGATTCGTTGGACTCTTTTCATGTTCGTCTTTCATTAGCCTGTGGAATAGTTTTGTATACACTCTTGATGCCCTAGCCTCATTTCCATTAGGGGAAGAAACTGTAGATCGCTGTAACGATAGAAGTGCCAATAATGACGTTTCACGAGGTGGTGACGCTACAGCACGCATTGCGAGCTTGTTGATGGCTTTTACAATCATGCCAGTACCATCAGCTTTCGCCCCTTTGGAAGCATCGAGACGATCGTCGAGCAGAGCATGAACAGCCTCCCGCAAACAGCATTCAAGTGAATGTTGAGAGATACCAGAGGAGTATTCTGGTGTGCGAAAGACGTATGTCAATGCGTCCACTGTTTTTTCAATGAGAGGACACGGCAATGCAGCTTCCCCCCCTGCGTGCACGAAAGCAAACTTGAGTACATTGGCCAACATTTCAACAAAGAGGTCGATTTGAGAAGCATTCAAAGATTTGACAGGAGTGTTTTTCGCTGTCAAGCATAGTCTATGTATGGCCTGCAAGCCGTTTTCTGATATGACATTGTCGTTTATCATAGCCCTAATATCATTCAATGTGTTCGTGTAAATATCCAAAACCTCAATTTCGGTCGACGGTTTAGGTGCTAGACAAGGGAGTGATTCCCCAGTGTGATTTTCGTCTCTGAGACGCTGAAGACGTGATTTCAATGTTTCAGTCACCGCTGATGAAGACAACGGTTGATCTGAGCTTCCATTGCTTGCCCACGGTGAAACACAGCTGGTTCTCGTCACAGTCTTCCTCGATGGGGTTCTCAGTCTTAACTGCTTCAGTTCATTTTGATGCACGGGTTGGCTGTTATTGGGCACTGGTGCCGTCGAAGGACGCTTGGAACATCGATCAATAATCATGTCCTTTGTCTTTTCAGTGATGGAGTCGCCTACGCAAAGCTCAAGAATCCTCTCTAAACTGGACTTCTGTACAACGCATTCGAAGAGGTCAAGATAGGACATGCGAATATCAATCACCTTCTCGAGACTCAGCGCTTTTCCTAATGCCTCCACGCCTTTTCTGCCTACGGCGGCCGTTCCGACTGCTTTAACGCATGAGCTGCATTCGGATGCCGCCAAAGACCGAGCACGACTCGACTTTGACTTCGCAATAACTGTCATGCAAATGACTGACCCGTATCGTTGGAGTGGGTATAGCTCTCCTGATCTCATAAATGACAGTACATCCAAAAACTGGTCTCGAAATTGAGACTTGGCCACGCCAGCCTTCTCGAATAAAGATGGTAGCAGAACGGTGGCTTCAGCGTCCTGCATGACGTAAGAAAGCTCACGAAGACGTCTCAACAGTAGCTGGAGCATGGAGAGAAGTGAACGCAGGCCTGAGGTGTGGTCTCTCGAGAATAATGCGCATGCTGTCCATTTGAAGATGAGGTCGAGCTGGAGCAAAATTGAATCAGAATATTCTATTGATCGAGACAGTAACTCGCAACCACCCACAGCGTCTTCATGGGAACGAATACCACCGTTGGGGAAAAGCACCTGAATCGACGAGGTTGATATAAGTTGAGACCATGACTTGCAAACAGTTTGGAGTGTGGCAGTACCACTCGGCTCCTCGGGATACTCTGGCCAATGGTCGCCTCTTGAAAGTATTGATAAACGCTGCTCCTTCGTTGACTTAACTGTGCTGCAATGTAACGGGTTGGCCTCATCTGGCACTTGGTTACTTTTTGCTATGATACGTCGGATTGGCTGTTGACTCGAAGAACTGGGGCGAATAGATTGGTTACTTTTTTCTATCATTTGTCGGACTGGTGGTTGACTCGAAGACATGGGGCGAATAGGTTTACTTGCCCGAGATGACGCCTGCCTGAACGAATCAACTAGTTCTTGATCTTGCTGAGAGATCTTGGGAATAATGGATCTCACAGTCCGTTGCTGTGCCGGCAAAAGCTTTCTGATCTCATTGTCAATATCTTCCATGGGCACAATTCCACTCTTAATGCATGTACTCAATAATTTATCTGTTGCAGACCGTGTCTCTGATTTGGACGACAGGAGACAGTTAACAATCACCTTAGCCAGCTGTGTATGAACCAAGATCGAGTTCGATTCTGTCTTCTCGGAATACAATAAATCTAACTTGTCACTCAAAAAAGTCAGCACGTCTGGAAGTCCCGAGGACTTCAGCGCAGCATCAGACAAAGCTGACTCTAAGCAAATGATGAGGCTCTCAATGGCGACGAGGTTTGTGCCTCCACCGTTCTGTTTCGGCCGCTCTGTTCCCTTTGACAAAGCTGATAACGCGGCTTCACGCATCGTTTTCTTCATGTCGTTCATCGCCGCAGATAATAAGGCCACAAAAATGCTCCTCCCCAATTTTGCTTGGGAATCATCATCAACGTGACTTAATATTGTACCGATCAATGTTGCAGCAACTGGTTTGAGGTTGCTCTGTGAATCATTCAGCCGTGAACCAAGGGCCGAAAACAACTGTTTCAAAGGCGGAAAAGAGCTCCCATCCGTGGCGATGAGCCCGCCACATTTGTCGACGTTTACCTTTATTTCTTCCAATGCATCTCGCCGGATCTTCCAAGCAACTTTGCCTTCGGTGGAATTAAGGCGGCTAAGATAGTCACTTTTCAGTGAGGACACAAGATCAGTAGTAGGTATAGAGAGAATAGACGAGGAATTGGGCTGGGTAGCGGCGTTTTTCGATACCGTCAGCGTAATGCATCTCAGCATTCTCTTCGTCGGTTGAGCTTTTGTGTCATGTGGGTAGTCAGAGATAACTTTCTCGATGAGTGACATGGTACTTGATTGAATGTCTTTCGACTTGATAAAAGCTTGCAGAACAGGACCAAGCTGAGAATGCATCTCGCCAATCACATCCAGTGCAGCCTCACGAACTTTCAGGTTGTTGCTCTCACATTCCTGAGATTTGTCGGTTAAAAGCAATGTGATGGGATGAACTTCAACCAGGATAGTAATGACTGACAATGAAACTTACCTTTAATATCCATAACAAACTGTCTTGAACGCCTTTGGACAGTGATGCTGCGCCAAAATCCAGACAAAATTTCTTGAACCATCCAAGAAATGCCTCGTGCGCCAGGGGCGACTTTACATCACCAATCGTTTTCACAGTTATCGCGAGGACTCTTTGGGGATCTTTTACGATACAGATTGAATGGAGGCACGACGACGCGGCTCCATATAGCTTTTTGTCACCAATCTTTTCCACAGCGAGTATGCTAGCCGCAATGTACAGAACACCATCTGGAGCTCTAGCTGATGCAGAATATATACCAAAGACTACGGTGAATAGCTCCAACATAGCCTTCGCGACATTGAAATTACTCAGGTCTTTGAAAAATTTTGTGCAGTCTCTGACCACGACGAAAAGTGAAAGTATGTGAAGTAGTGCCTTTTCACCGTCAGCATTTCTGTAAAAATCTGCAAGCTGGTTCAATGCCGCCACTCTCGCCTTCCAGTTCGAAGCTACAATAGTATGGATTTCAGAATTACGTTGAGAATTTGATGAGTCTACGCGATTATGGCGAAAAGATGAACAGGTTTTATACACGCTTCTAGGTAGGACTCACATTGAATGCCAGCAAGTATCCCCTCGTTATCAATATCATCCCCCCATTTGGGAATGTCTAGAGCTGATAGATTCTCAACAGAATCTTCAAATGAAGGCAAAAGATTTTCGTCGGCATTATCTGCGGAAACGCAGGGGCCAGAAATAGGTCGAGGCGGTCCAATATTGTTGTCAGCTGACTTCGTCACTTTATTGGACCGTTCGGATGAATTCTTTTGACTAGCGGCTTTTGTGGATAATTCGTTTGGAGCCGACCGTGGTCTTGACGGAGCGTCACCTAGATTGGTCGCGAGCATCAGTGATTTTAGTGCCCTGGGGTTTGTTGTTTGAAGCGAAGACGTGATATTCTTAGTGGCCGATACAATGATTTCGTCTTTGCTGTTGAGTAGAGCAAGCAAGACATCAGCACCAGCTTTTCGTGTGTCCGCGTCAGAGTCTGTCAATGATTCACATGCAAGTTTGGAGATGTCGTTAGCGTATTGGGCAGTGATACCTCCCCGCGTCCCATAGGTCCCACTTGACTGAATACAGCGAGTGAGGTATTCCAAGCAGTTCTTCCGCACTAACGCATTTTTCTGTTTCTTCTCGTCGACCGACGATGGGAGAGAGTCTTTACTATCGAGCAAGTGTTCAAAGCTAAATACGTTCGCAAACATTTTGTCGAGGCACGATGCGACCGCATTAATGACTTTTTTGTCTTTGAACAGAGCCAAGAAAACGGATATCAACGGTCTCATATTGGATAAAAGCTGCTCGCCGACACCCTCCGCCAACATACCAAAGGCCGCAAGAGCTTTAGAACAGACGGCAAAATGTGTATGGCTTAACAATTGCTTCAGCTCCTTGATCAGCTGAGTGTAATCAACCGATTGACACAGCTTAAACGGTTGTTCACCTCCAGCTCCAATGAGAGCATCAAGAGCTGCGACCTTTTCAGACCATTTCCCAAGCTTGATTTTTTCGTTGTAGCATGTTTGAGGCAAAACTTGAAACAAATTAATTGCCGGTCTCGATGCCAACCTTCTTGCTTCATCTTCTTCTTGAGACTTTTTTAATGCCGCAAGGGCTTCTTCAGGCGAATCGATTGAAACTGGTTTCCCCTTATTGCGACGTAAGCTCCTAGACGGCACCGTTGCGCTCATTTCCAAAAGAGAGTCTAGTTGAGATTGCTGTGCATTCTTCAGCTTGTCAACAAGGCTTTGCAATGGACCCTTCGAGCCAAGTGCTCGGCATACTTCAGCCAAAAGTTGCATTCCAATTTCGCGAGCCTGAGCATTAGAGTGCGCGACTAGGCTTTCAGATGAGGCTTTCAGAGCTGTAATCGGCAGCACGCTCGCCCCGAAGGTTTGGACTGCTTTCAAGATTAGTTTCGCCGAGAATATTACCACCTTTGGTTTTACTGATTTCAACCCGTGTACTTGAATCAGATCAATTATGTCTTGAATGGACGACGACCCGTCAGGGGCGATTTCAATTAACTTCAAGACTAGCTCTTCCGTTGAGCTGAGGGTGGAAGAGCGTGTCGATGAAAACGCTGGTCCCTTCAAGAGCGAAATCATTATCTGACTTGCAGCATCATCGGCGCAAGCGCCTTGGCAGGTGTCAGCATAGGTGAAAGAGAGAGTGAGCGCAGCATCGAGGGCACCAGCATTCTTGTCCTTCAGCGCGTGGGTTATAGCTTGGTCAAGTAACGGGTAAACACCTCTTGAATTCAATAGGTTCATGGGGTCACTGCCTATCAAGAGAGACCTCATTCTCTCATTAAGGAATACATATGACGCTTCATGAACAAAGAATGTGTGAGACGGTGTACAATGATTGTTGCACAAACAGCAGAGATCTAACAAATTCACCTTTTCTCATTTGCCAGTTTGATGACTTCAAGGACTCATCGAGGCCCTCGAGAGTAATGGTGATTTCGTCTTCATTGTTGGAAATAGGTGGTCCCAATCTGTCACCTTGACTGGAAGCAAGTGTCCCGTGCAGCATCATCGGAAGCGCAGGCACGCTGGAAGGACTGCCGCTTGGTTTACTTGCTGGCTTTGGATCAATATCCTGACCTTCAACGCGACTTTGGATGGCACTAACATCATTCTCATCACCAGCAAAACGATTTTTGGCTGATTTCATGGAAATGGCGCGCAACTCGGCCAGAAGCTCTTCATCCTCGGCGTTACCACCGCGATCGCCCGTGAAGGTGTTGGCGGGAGGACGTTGGAAGATTCCTCCATCGTTGGAGTTCTCTGCCATGGTCATTGTGTGAGATTGTTTGTTACTTATACCGTCTCTATCTTCCGCGGGGGCTGGCGGACCTATACCCACCACGTCCAAATTATTACCGACCGTGGTCTTCTTGGCGCCTTTACGTTTCCAAGGAGGCAGTGGCATCGAACTCTTTTCCGCCAGACTTACTTCTGTGGACTTTATCGAACTCAGCACAACGCTATCATCGTTTTCCCCATTCATTGACTTCATGGTGTCATTTCCAGTGGGGATATTAACTTTATTTTCGTCACCGTCACCAGCAAAGCGATTGGATGATTTCATGGATATAGCACGCAATTCAGCCAGAAGCTCTTCATCCTCAGCGCTACCACCACGGTCTCCTTTGAATGTGCTAGGAAGATTTACGCTGACGGCAGCGGGGGGGGCAGTTTCTAGTGCGAACGCCACATTTTTAGGGTCACTTACGTCACAAGCAGCAGGTGGCGTTGTGATGACAATATTCACCTCAGAATTCTTCGCGGCAGTCTTTTGCTTCCAGGGAGGCAAAGGACGCATGTTTTTGTTTTCTGGATCACTAGGCTTCTTCCAAGGCTTTTCAGCGGCAGAGGTGCTTGATTTATTTGCATTTCCAGTGTTGATAATCAAAGAAGCAGTGTTGACTTCGTCATCGTCCTTACAGTGATTAACTAAATCCGCCGAGGTGATGTTTGGAAAGAAAGCCTCGTCATCGTCAACTTCATCATTGGCTTTGGACGGGGCAGGCGGAGCAGCAATAACAATATCGACATTGTCATTTGCAACACACTTCATCTTGGCGCCTTTTCGTTTCCAAGGAGGGACGGATTTTGATGCATCCACATTTTCGACATCGTTTTTCTTCTTACAGTCCAAGCTTGTTGATTTTTCCATTAACGCATGAGTATGACCGATGTTGGCTGCAACATCATTCTCGGATTCATCCAGCATGACATTCTCAAACGGATCTAGGGGAACTGTCACGGAAGCGATATTCATATCATCATTCATCATAGCCTTCTTCTTGGCGCTCATTTGCTTCCACGGAGGTAACGGCCGAGTCTGTTTTTCTTTGCCATGATTGGTCGTCTTAGATTTCGTTGTTACTAGTGTATCACTGTCATCACATGTAAAAGAAGTTCTGGAATCGTCATTGTCGCCATCAAAACGGTTACTACTAGAGGACTTGTTCGATATTGCTCGTAGCTCTGCGAGCAAGTCAGCATCTTCAGCAGAACCTCCCCGATCACCAACAAAAGTCTTGGGAAGATTCGATTGAATTCCCTGCTTTTTTACTAACATAGCTGCACTGATAGCTTCCTCAATAATTGTAGATTTTTCTGTTTGTTCGTCTGATTTGAGAATACCAGCTTTAGACGAATATTGGGTGGCAAATTCCTTTGATTCGACTTCCTCTTTCAGAAATATGGCCATGTGAGTCGCATTCGCCACTGGTGCAGGCGGGGCGGCAATGACAATTTCCATGTCGTCATTAGCATCTGACTTCTCCTTGGCTCCCCGTTTCTTCCATGGTAGCAAAGGACGCGATTTCATGTCTGTGTTGTCATTCGATTCACCGGACCCCAAGGGGGGTAGGGGGACAATTCGTTCGGTCGTCCTCCCTTCTATTCCTAGATTATCGGCAGGAGGTCCATCATAGTCCTTGCCATCGTTGTCAAAGCGATTGCCGCTGGATGACCTGATTGAAATCGCTTTGAGCTCGGCAAACAAGTCGTCGTCCAACGCATCACCTCCCCTATCGCCAGTGAAGGTATTAGGCAGGGTGGAATGAAAGCCTCCTCCTCCCTCGACTGTACTATCATTCGTCGCCTCTACCGATGACGCGCCGGCGATATCATCGACTGCACCGACGCCATCGTATCGAGCGCTCTCGACTGGAAGAATAGACGTCTTCCCCATTTCGAAAGACGCGCTTTTGCCATCGCCCATTTCATTCTCACGTTTGTGATCCGCAATGCGAAGATCCTCTTCGGCCACCGCGGGCGGACCCAAAGCAGCGTCCCCATTCCCATCGCAACGTAGCGCAACGCTGCCGTTGTCGACGATGTCGTTGCTGTTGCCGCTGTCGTCCTCGTCGTCATTGGCCGCACACTCCGCGAAACGACTTCTGCTGGACTTCATGGAGATGGCACGCAATTCGGCCAACAGAGCTTCGTCCTCGGCGGGACCGCCGCGATCGCCCGAGTATGTGTTGGGAGGAGGCCGAAAGCCTCCTTCTCCGTTGCTGCCGTTGCTTGTCATGGTACCATAATAGTAATAACCAACGTTCCAAAGAAGAGACAGTCGTGTCTGTCCGTCCGTCGTTTGAGGTGTCATTTTTAGCGATTTATCGCCAATCACCAAATTCCCCCCCCCTCCGATCCGAGACGACAACAACATCATCATCCACACATCATCACGCTTTTTGCTTTTCCATGCCGCCGGAATGCCATCGACGAGCGGCACCATGATACGCATGCTTTGGATCCTCCCCACCTTGGCGACGTCGATCGGAGCGTTCACGTGCCCCGCCGGTAGATCATATCCCGCGCGGCGCTCGGGCTCGCGCATTTCCCTCGCGCCGTCGTCTTCGTCTTCGTCGCGACCGCGATACTCGTCGTCGACGACGACGACGACGACGACGAATCCTCGTTCCCGCGAAAATTTGCGCATGGCGCCGTACTCGCCCCCGTCGGACGACGCGACGACGACGACGACGTCGGCCAGGACGAAGTTGCCGACGCCAAGGGTCGGCGACGTCGTGCGGTACTACGACGTCGACGGCGGCAGGGCCGACGGGCAGGTCCTCGTCGGGAAGATATCCCTAATACAACCCGCATCGTCGTCGTCGTCGTCTTCGTCGTCCTCCTCCTCCTCCTCCTCCTCCTCCGCCGCCGAGGCCTCCGACGGGAGGAACAGGTGGCTCGTCGAGATCTCCGAGATGGAGGACGTCGGCGACGGGTACTACGCCGAGTACCCCTACCGAAGGCGCCCGCGTCCGGCGCTGCGCATGCTCGAGGACGTCGCGCCCCTCCCCGCGTCGTTCGTTAGGACCGAGGGCGCGTACAAGGTCCCAGTGGACGGCAGGGGCGGGACCGGCCGTCCGGTGCCGAGCCATCCCGGGTACGACGTCGTCGGGTACGACGGACCCGCCGCCGCGGACGCGTACGACGACGACGTCCTGGCCGCGGACGGCGCGGCGTACGCTTCGATCAAGCTTTCGCTTCTCCGGTACGCCGCGATATCGGGCCTCGGGGGGACGGTCCTCGTCGACCTGCTACGCGGGCCGGACCTCGCGGCGATATACGCAGCCGGCGCGGCCGCGGGGGTGGGATACCTGTACCTCCTCGGGATCAAGACGGACACGGTCGGGGGCGCGGACGCGAAATTCGGCTCGGGCGTGTCGAACGTCAGGTTCCTCCTGCCGGTCGCGGTCCTCGTCGCCGTGGCGGTCATGAACGTCGCGGGCGGGGACGCGAATAATCCCGTGTCGTCGCCGGGCACGTTCAGCGTCGTTACCCCCGGCCAGTTCGGCGCCGCCATGATCGGATTCCTGACCTATCGGGCGCCGCTGTTCGCGAGTCAGCTCGCGCCCGTCGTGTCGGAGAGCCTCGTCGATATCCTGCCGGGGAGCGCCGCGATGGCGGTGCGATTGGCGTCGGATGCGAAGAGGGGGGGGGGGGGCGCGGACCTACCTCCCTCGCCCACTCCTCCTCGGGATGACGATTTGGTGACTGTCCTGCTCGTCAGCGGCCCCGAGGGGACGGGGAAGACGACCTTGGTGAACAGGCTGTTGGAGGAGGACGACAGATTCGTCAGGCCAATATTGGTTGATCGCATATCGGACGGGGTGAAATTCGAACGACTGGAGTCGAGGGGCGAATTCCTGGAAGTGGACGCGGCGGGACGCTACGGGCTATCAAAGGAGGGGATATTGGAAGCCGCGAAAAAATATGCCACGGCGGCGGGCGGCAACGGAGGGGCCGAGATGCCCGCCAAAGTCGTCGTCGTCGACGCGGACGTGACCTTGGCGAAGAAGCTGGTGAATCTATCTGGGGCTCGTCTGGTAGGGGTTTGGATAGGCCTGGACGACATCGACAAGTTCGAATCCCTGTTGAAGGCAAAAATCGCCTCGGGGGGCATCGGTATTCCCGATGGCGAAACGGAAGACGCTGTCCTGAGGGCGAAGGTCCGGCAGGTGGTGAAGGATATCGAGTTCGGAGTTGTGAGCGGGTGAGTTGCTTGCGACAAAGAGAGTGTGTAGTCGATTTTTGTGCGTTTACGTCCCCCCTGTCTCATTGATTTTGCCGCACTCCTCCTTTTAGGGTATTTGAATTCACCATCCTGAACGAAGATATCGGGGAGAGCGTGAGGCAACTTAAGGAAGCTGCCAGTTACTGCTTTACGACATAGGTTAGGCATAAAACGTTCATTACTGGTGGTATTCTGCTTGTAACTATACTGTGTATTGAGTATGGGCAAGATTTCATGTTCCCACTGTTGATACGAGAATCGCGCCATACTGTATCCTCTTTCGTTTAGCATGATAATTTTCTAAACACAAACAGAGATGCACAGGATTTACTCAACAGACCAAACTACTTATGACCTAAAACGGAAGCATCGATTGCACTTGCGTGAACTGCAGTAGCTAAGACGTCGCGTGATCCACAATGTATCCAGTAAATACACCTCCAGTCAAGTGACCAACATCTTGGGCGACGGTCATCTCTTGATCAGAGTGGTTGTTCGCCAAGCGTTCTTCTGGGGTGCTGACATAGACCTCATCGTACTGAGTTTTCGTAACAACCTTCGTGAGGCGGTCCACGACCCAAGCGCCAGCGCCGCATAGCCCAGAAAAATCGAGGAGGAGGGCAACATCGAGAGGGATGAAGGTGATGGGGCTATTTATAAATGCTATAGGAAAGGCAGAGTGCCATGTAATTGAAGCAACGATGGTTGCGATGATAGCGCCGTTGAAACCAAAGTTTCAGAGCTTTTTGTCGTGTCTGCCTCATCATCGGTATCGACCAGGTCCACGAGAATGCCCTGTTGCACCGCGGTGGGGGCGGCGGTGGCAAAGGATGATGACACGACAACGCCGACAGCTGGGTGAGGTGGGACATTTCCTTGTTCATTCGGGCCTTTCTCAGCGCCTCCTTGGTCAGGGCATTTCCATCAGCGGGGCCAGCCTTGGCCCTCTTGCTGCCCCTGGCAACGGCGTCGTCCATCGCGCCGAGTAAGTTGTAGATGCCGCCGTCATCGTCGAGGACATCGTCCATCTCATCCAGGGCGCTTAACTGTCGGCTGGACTGGGCAGACTTGAGGTTTGCCAATGCCAGCCTTTGCTTCTGCTTTGCCATAAGCTTGTGGTCCAATGATGGCAGTTGGTTCATATTCGGTGACAATTGGAAGATTGGAGCCTTGCTAGCTGGCATTTTTTTTGAGTTGGGGAAATTTGATTGTTTTGCGCTTCTGGCAGGAGCCTCGACAGAATGTTGTTTATGATGATGTACATTTGACCTCAATTGGCAACCCCTTATTGGGGGAGCTTATTTCTCAGCTTTTAGGAGGGCCATGACCAAACTTAATAGTT
>JALLAZ010000728.1:0-12464 GCA_036939755.1 Stephanodiscus triporus | reverse complement strand
TTCGCCGAGACGACGGGGTGACTCCTCGTTGGATTCTTTCGCTGGCAAGCTCAGGGTGAGCAAGGCGACGACGGCGGCGCCGACTGCGAGGACGAAGGCAGCAATCACCGAGTTCTTCATTTTATCTGCAGCTTATTTGGTGAGTGGGTAATAATTATGTGATCCGTATGACAACATTAAGAATGTTAAACTGCGCTGCGTTTGTGAGAGTGTTGATTGTGCGGCGACTTTTTCGTGAGTGCTTACTTCGTTCGCATGGAGCATAAAATGTGACTTTCCAGTTCGGTCGACTGCATGCCCTGTGTTGTTTGATTGTTGAGGGCGGCGTTAGTTGGGGGAACTTTTTGTGAGAGTTTTTTTCTCGTCAAGAAACCACAATTTTCTGGAGCGTTGAATTGTGAAGTGAGTGTCTCCAAGGGAAAATGGCGGGAGTTACAGTTGGCGTCCGTCGTCCGTCCCTCGCCTTCCACGCTACTCCGGAGGCTAGGAGCGAGAGGAGGCAGACCTCTGGGCGACGCCGCGAGCCGCTCGTCCTAATCCGACAAAACAACAAAACATGCTCCGTCGATTCCTCCGAGACGGCGCCGGACGCGCGCCGCGGCCTTCCCCTCCCGTCGTCGCGTCGCGCCGCCCACCCCCGCCTTGCCGTCGCCAGTCGTCGTCGTCGTCGTCGCCGCGTCCCATCATCCGCGTCGTCGTTCCCTCGACCGTCGTTCGACCGCTCAGCATCTCCCGCCATCCCGATCCGCTCGCGCGTCACGGTACGATCAACTCCCTCGACGACGACGATCCCCTCGACGACGACGACGTCGACGTCGCCGTCGGGGGGGGGAGAAGCAATGTCCTGACCGCCGACGACATGGACCGCCTCGACGATTTCCTCGGCATCGATCGGCCGTCGGGCGGGGGGAGGGGGAAGGGGAAAGGAGTCGGGGGAGATCGCGACATTTTTTTCACCGACGGCGACTACGACAATGAAGAGGGAGACGGCGGCAACATCGCGAGGCGGAGGAAGAAGGACGACGACGACGACGACGACGACGACGACGACGACGACGCGGCGGGAGACGCGGCGTTTCGAGAGAGGCAGAGGAAGATAAGCGCCGAGCTCGACGGACGGACCGGACGGCTGTGGACGGAAAAGTGGACTATCACCGACGAGGAGTGGATGGCGGACGAGACGTGGGATGACATCGAGGATTGGAATCCTGGCCTTGCCACGCGCAAAAGTCTCGAGAGCGTGCGGGTATACTCCCATCCCCCGGACGAGAACGAGGACGGGAATGGGACGGCGGGAGTGCCGACCCTCGCGGCGATGTCAAGACTGCTTACCCTGCCGAAATCCGCCCCGCCCCATCCAGGACATGGAAATCCGGCATCGTACGCGTCCCATCGCAGGCGCACGATCGGACGTAGACTACGAGCGTCGATACAGGTCGCGATATCGGACGACCTGCTTTGGTTGACGGACGATGCCCGGACGCACGAGGAGAGGCAGGGGAGAGTCGACGACCTGTATGAGACGATCGAGGAAAGGGTGCGCGAACGGGAGCCTGTCTTGGGGAAGTTGCCGGACTTCGCGAAATTGGTCGAGGGGGGACTGGAGGACGTGCTCACCATGGTCAGGGATCGGATGACGAGGTCGGTGAAGGCGGAGAGGAGGAGGAAGGCGGAGGAGGCGAAGGAGGCGAAGGAGGCCGGAGTGGGGGGAGGGGGCAAGGTTGACGGCGCGCCGGGGGGTAAGAAAGTCCACGAGGGGATCGTCGACGTCATGGGTGTGAACGAGGAGGCGCCCGTCCCGATCTTCATGGACGTGCTCGCCGAAACACGTCGCCTCCAGCAGCAGCAGCGTTCGCGACTGACGAAGTCCGTCGAAGACGACGAAGACGGGACGTCCGTCCCATCCCCCGTCCTTCCCGAATTCTTCTCCCGTTGCAACGACGACGGCGTGCCCAACCTCCTGTACCCGCTGAACGTGCATCCCAAGGATGGGGTCGGTCGCATGGTCGAGGAGTGGCAGCTCGCCGCGAACAAGGAAACGAAGCGCATAATGATGAGGGACGCGATGAGGGAGATAGCGAGCATTGTGATCGGGGCGACGACGGCCGGCGCTCCCGCCGCCTTTTCCGGGACAGCCTCCGCCGTCGACGGATCCGATGATCTTCCCGACGACGACGACGACGTCGCGCGGGTCCCGACGACCGGCGCGGCGCGGGTGTTTGTTACCGGGAAGCGGGGAGTCGGGAAGGTGAGGAGAGCGCGTACGCCCGCTTTCTGTTTTCCGTTTCCTGTCGTTTCCCCCCGATGTGTCGCCCCCTCACAAACACACCCCATCGCCCGTCCGACCCTTACGTTTGCCCGTTCGCTCGAAAACCCAGACCGCCACCCTCGCCGGCATCGTCGCGTCGGCGAGGCTCTCCGGCCACATCGTGGTCTACCACCCCGACGGCGACCGCCTTCGCAAGCACGGGTACTACATCGAGCCGTGTCCGCATCGTCCCGGGCTGTACAATCTCCCCGAAATCGCCAAGGAATTCTGCGACCAGCTCCTCAGGAGTCACGGCGAGGACCTCTCCTCTCCCGCGTTCGCGGGCGTCGTCGTAAGCCGCGCGGAGATGTCGGAATTCTTCTCCGACGATCAGGTGCGGAGGCTGTTCCGCAGGGCCCATGCCGAGATGGTCGCGTCGGGCACAACGACCGAGGAGGAGGTGTCGAGGATGACGGACATGTCCCTCGACAGGCTCCTCGCCGTGGGCGTTAACAGCTCCTCGCTCTCGTCTGGGTGTTACTCCGCCGTCATCTCCAAGCTCATGACCCAGACGGTACGTCCGTTTACGGTGGTGATGGACGAGTACAACTGCTATTACGACCACGGGCACTACTTCCACATGGACTACGACGAGTCAGTACGCAAAGGGGTGCCCCCCAACAGGATCACTATATTTAAGCCGTTCATGGACGCCATGGGACTGTACCCCGATGAGGCGGGGACCGACATGGGCAAGACGAATATGACCGTCGATTCCATGGACGCCATGATGAGGTGGGGTTCAATAATCGTTGGGACATCGGAGTCCAGGGCAGTGCGGCGGTCGTTCACGCGATCGCTCGAGGACTGCGCGCGCGCCTTGTCCTCCCGCGTCGATGGCAACGACACCCCAACGCGGCAACGTCACCCCGTCCACGTCGTTGAAGTTCGCAGGTATAACAGCGTGGAGGTACAGCACGTGCTGTACAACTTTGAAGTCACCGGTATCGGACGACTGCGGTTCGACAGGGGGGACACGGCATTGAATCCTGAGGAGGTCGAGTATCTGAGGTTGGTCTCTGGCGGTTGCGGACAGCAATTGTTTGATTCTTGCATGCTTCCGTAAGGAAAGGATGTTTTATTATGATAGTTTTCTGTTTTCGCTACATTACATTTTTGTTCCGGAACCTCGGTCATGTAATGAATCCAATTGTGATGAGTTTTACATTCGAACATTCCCGAAGTGCTTCAAAGATGATAATGCCACTTATTACAGTTATCAATTTACGAAAGAAAATCTAAAGCAAGGCTGAATGACCTACATTCTTGATGCAGCATTCAGATTTAGCCATCTTGTGATGGTTCCATTGAAAGTCACATGTTCTGCAATCAGTGTACCAATGAAGAAACTTGGCCACCACCTGAAAAGAACATCGCGATATCCATGACATGCAAGGAACATGGCTGGGCCTGGGCAAAGCCCAGCAATACCCCAGCCAAGTCCGAACATGGCTTCTCCGATTAGAAGCTTGGCGTCAATTACTTTGTTAGATGGAACGTTGAAGTGACCAGAAGACTTTTGGGTAATAGGGCATTCGAGGGCCTTGGAATTCTTTCGTTTCACAAAGTAGAGACACATTACTTAGGACCACACGCCATTCGGAAATTGAACTGAGTGACAGAACACATACCTTCACAATATTGAAACCCTTCACCCACTGATACGAAAGAAAACTGACGAGCAAACCTCCCCCCATGACACAAGCAAGCGTAGGATCCCAAGAACCGTCCCTCATGCCCTTTACATTTAGAAAGCCATAAATTTTGCTTGAAACTGTCATTCCGGAGACCTTCAAGCCGAGAGAAAAGAGTGCAGCACTGGCCATGGCTGGGATCACCTTTTTCGACTTTTGGATGTCCTGAATTTTTGGCGTCCATCGTATCAAGCCTGATAATGCCAACACTGACGCCAACTGAGCAATCGCTGTTCCAACTCCTCCAACTACAACGGCTGGTCGTTGTGTAGATGAATCTCGAAAATATGGGTACATGGGGCAAGTAGTCGAGCAACTTGTAGCCGCGAGTATACCGGTAGACATGAATGTAAGTACTGCCGCCAGGGAGCGAGGGCTCCGGCGAGCCAAGCCGCAAATGCCGTGTCCCGTGGTGCATCCATTTCCTAGCTACGAAAGTAATGTAAAAATCCGACAATATAAGAATCTGCATCAAACTCGTCTCCGACTTCTACATCGCTTCAATCAAAGCTTACCTTAGTGCCGAAACCAACTAAGAAGCCACCCACGATAAAACCGAGACTGTGTAGAAATAATCAGGCAATGCATGAGAAAAATCATCATTTTCAATATGAAACGATCAATCTCGCTCAACAACTCACGGCGTAACTATTGGCAGACCTGGATAGTAACCACCCTGACTTTCATCTTTCAACGCGTTCAGATTAATAGACGTGAGGCAAAACGCCGCGAGGAAGGCAAGCTTCCAATGTTGAGATGGATCGGTCAAGGTTTTCTTGGGGGCGACGACGAACGAAGACATCAAACCAGACGCGCCGAGTATGTCTCCGTTGAATAGGAGAAGAGTTGCAGCGGAAAGTCCGATGAGGGACCCGCCTATCAGACCTGTCGTTGGCGTGAAGTGGTTAACTGACATGATGATTTGATTAGGGTTACTCCCACTTTTTACTTTGTTTTGTCGCGTTTATTCATTACTCCCTGCTCCAACAAACGCCTCAGGCTTCGTCGGCGCTCTGATCGCTCTGACCTCGTGCGTGCTCTCGAAACTGCTCTCGAGTTTGACCTCACACAAGTTGTCACAATAACTCCGGAAAAACCATCCTACTGTACGTTTGACCTCAATTAGCAACTCGGTTTCTAAATATATCGAGAATTCTGACCTCAGACCCACTTAGATAGGTCAAATAATGTTCAGTACTTCTAAGATCAAATAAATAAATTAATACTTAAGTAGCAATGGCCAGCCCCAGAGGCAAAAATTGTCCGTCCGTCCGACCAGAAAAGCTTCAAGGGAGTGTTCCCCCAAAATTATTTTCGGTTGTGACACCACGTCCGTAACAGGTTCCCAAACAGGATTGTGGGTGGAGTACACCACGTCGAACGTTTCTCATTGGGGTCGGACAAACTTATGGTCAAAAACTGCACAGGCACAGAGAACCTATGGCTGTGATTGTGTTTTAGAAATACTATATACATTTGACCTCAATTGGCAACCCCTTAATTGGGGGAATTTCTCAGCTTTTAGGAGGGCCACGACCAAACTTAATAGTTTATGGCACCCCCCATTGGGTTGAGGGTGCCATAAACTATCACCGGTGTTGACCCCATGGGAAGGGGCCGAGAAATAAGCTCCCTCAATTCGTGTGTTGGTTTTTGAGAGAGATGTGATAATTTAAATTTTTAAATTTTTACGAACAAATATGAATGGAAGCCAGTAAAATAGACCAACCATCGACCAATCATATCTCGGTCAGTTTACGTCCCCAAACCATGCATGCCCTAAGTAAGTGAGACTTCCTAGTTTTTCAACCTGCCCTACAACAATATATTCTAAGAGTGGGTGTGAGGTCGGAATTCGCGATGTTTAGAAATCAAGTTGCCAATTGAGGTCAAACGTACAACACCGTTGGAGTTGAGACTGTCAGCTTTCTTCTTGTGTCATTAGTTTTGGGGTATCAGTATTAGGAGTTTGTTAAGTAAAAGCTGTCAAACCTAAGGTACGATATTATCCACAAACTCAAAACTAAAAAAGATAGATATCCAAAGAGTTCAACACTTCTACCTCCTATTACCTACTTTTATTCATAGAGAGAGAGAAGAGAACTCCTGATTATTTTTCGGGAGACGCTCAGAGCATTTTTCAGTTGAACCTCTCTACGCTATCTCCCAACTGTCTCCTTCCCTCCCATCATCCAAACCCTTCATTGCCATCAATCCCCCGCCCGGAAGAATAAAAATCCTCCTCCGCCCTGCATTATTATTCACCCCCCCTTGTCACTTTCTCATCCTCGAAGATCCTCCCGGGGCAAATAGCTGTAAAGATCATCCCCCCCGCAGCCCGCCCTCCCCCCAAGCAGAATGCCCACCAACCTTTCCGCCAAGCTGAAGAAGAAGGCGCTCCCGCCTCCCCCGGCCATGTTCCAGCTGCATGCCCCCGTACACGCCTTCGGGGCTAGCGTCGCCAGTGGCGGCGCGGCCAATAGCGTCGCTGGGGAGGAGACGGCCGCCCGATTCGCAGATGCCGATCAAGTCGAGAACAATTCGAACACGGCGGCGGGGAAGGGCGAGGAGAAGAACGCCAAGGAGAAAGACAAGGATTCTATGACCGAGATGCCCCCCAAGGACTCAGCCAATGACGAGAAAGAGGCCACCGCCGCCCCCTCCAAGAAACTCGCCGCATCATCCCCCCTCTTTCTGGATTCCGACACCTCCGAGGATGAAGGCGACAATAACGACGCCGCGCATACCAAGTTCAATTTCTCCCAGGCGTCCAAATGTCCACGCGGGACGGGCACGGCCGAGGAGTACGCCCGCCGGATGAGGGAAAGGGCGAAGACGAACGAAAAAAATTCCGCGGAGGGGAAGGAGGAGTGGGAGAAGGAGAAGTCGATTGGGATAGGAGGCGTCAAGACGAAGAGCACTCCCAGGGTACCCAACGACCTCCCCCCCGTCGCCTCCTCGAATGTCGTCAAGAGGAAGAATACACCCAGGATCCCCAACCCCAGCGACCTCCCGCCCGCTGCCAAACGTCGTGGCAAAGAAATTTCTAAGACGACAGCGGCAGTGAGATCGCGCGGTGGCAATTCGAAAGCCCCGCCGGTCTCCTCCTCCTCCGTACAGAAGAGAGAATCCAAGAAAAGGAGTGCTTCCGTCATGGCCGAGGAGATCATATCCAACCATGTGGACGCGGATGAAGCCGAGTCGTCCGCCGCCATGGAGCAAGGAGAAGAACATGAGACATCTCCCGGGGCTCGCCGTTCCAAGAGGGCGAGGTTGCCCTCCATGGCCGCCGAGGAAGCCCAGAGCAACCAGGACGCCGCATTGGCGATACGTGCCATCCGATCCATCCGTTCCCTTCTTACGGGCGGCGATTCCGAATCCGTCACCAAAAAAGTGTCGGAAGAGTCCAAAAGGCCATCCTCTGCTCCCTCTACTGCTGCTGCCAAACGATCGCCACCCGAGTCGAAAAAACCATCATCCGGCCCAAGGTCGTCGAAACGCAAAACCTCATCTTCGTCCTCCTCTGACTCGTCGAAATCTTCGTCCTCGGACTCTGACTCAATTTCGTCCCCCGTGGCAACTGAGAAGTCCACCGCTCCCAGGCGCCCTATCGCTACCAAAAAAAGAGTTAAAAAAGTCAAAGTCAAAGTCACGAAGGAGCTCAGTCCACGCCTTGTCGAGTATTTTGAGAAGAAAAGACTCGAAACATGGACTGCTCGCATCGCCGAGCTGACGGAGTACAAGAACAAGTACAATACTTGCAGTCTTGCGAACGCACCTGCCGGTAGCGTATCTTCCAAGTTGAAGAATTTCTGCGGCGAAACCAGGAAACAGTACAAGCATTTCAAGAGGGGGGACGTCTCAACGCTGACCGCTGAACGTATCGAGGAGTTGGAAAAGCTCGGATTCGACTTTAATCCCTTGGAGAGTGATGAGGGGAACAAGTTTCGCGAGCTTCGATTAGAAAACAAGTGGGATGATAATTTTGCAAAGTTGGAGGCGTACAAGGCGTGTTACGGAAATTGCTTGGTCACTTGCATGCCGGGCACGGAATACATGCAGGTGAGTGTGTGCGTGCGTGCGTTCGGTGTATGTGTATGTGCGTGTGCGTGTGCGTGTGCGTGTGCGTGTGTGCGTGTGCTGGACGAAAAGTGATCGCGAGTACCCACCGTTGTCTTTTTTTGTTGCAGCTCGGCAACTGGGTCCGTGGACAACGCAAGCTCATGAACAAGGTGGGCCGCGATGGTTTCCCTCCTCGACGTCTCGCCAAGCTCGAATCTATCGGATTCGACTTCGATCCTGTGCATTCTGGCACCCTCCAGGTTGTTAAATCTAAAAACTCGCTCCCAAAACTCAACTCCTCCTGGGAGAAATATTTCAAGGATTTCGTCAACTTCAAGAAGACCCATGGGCACATCATCGTTGGTCCAAAGTCCAAGAATGTTGGCCGCCTGTATGATTGGATCCACATTCAACGAAAAGAATACAAAAAGTTTCAAGCTGGTGAGAATGCAAATATGCGGCCTGAGTGGATTAAAAAGTTGGAAGATTTGGGGTTCGACTGGGCCCCAATGAGTGGGGATGGCTTTAGCAAGATGTTGAAGGAGAGGCAGAAGGATCACTACGAGGTTGTGTGGCAGAGGCGTTTCCAGTGAGTGTTGAGAGCCGTGCCACCTCCATATTTTTGTCTCTGTGACTGACACGAAGTCTTACTCTCTCTTCTCAAAACTATCAGAGAGATTGTGAACTTCAAGGAGAAGCACGGGCACTGCCACCCATCCCGAGCCAACGGCGTAAAAGATTCTCTCGCAGGCTGGGTGCATGTGCAGCGAAAACACAAGAGGCGGTTCGACAAGGGGGAGGAAGTTCCAATAACCAAGGAACGCATCAAGCTCCTGGACGGCATTGGCTTCGATTGGAACCCTGGGCGGGGCACGATGCTCCATCGTGGTGAGGAAAATTGGGAGAGAAACTTCCAGAGGCTTGTCGCATACAAGAATAAAAAAGGGCATTGTAAACCGAAGAAGACGGATTTGCCGTTGGGCCCATGGGCGAATAGGATGAGGGGGCTTTACAAAAAGAACAAGATGGGCATTAAAACGTCCTTGACGGACGAGAGGATTGCCAAAATGAAGAGCATTGGGTTCATGTTTTAATAAACAGGCGGTGAAAACTGTTAAGGAATATGTGGTAATTCATAATGGAACTCGGAGCTATGTCATATTCTGCCGTTTTGGACGTTTACTTCTGCTGAGTCTGCAGTCATCTACCACCGGTCGGCACTAGAAACAGAGGGCATCAAGTGAATCAAAGTGCGTTGCGTCTGAATAATTCATTTTCGTCAGCCTTATTCACGAATGAGACTGTGCGTAACTTATAACTCACAACAAAAGGAAAAGTAGACGTCGCAACAGTAACAAAATAGTCCGTCCCTTATCTCTAAAATACCAATCTATCTCTAGGCTACTTTATTCGTCCTGAACCATGGAGTCACAAATTTCGGGGGTAGCTAGCCACGATGGTGCCCACACTAATGTATGAATGATAATTATACTCGACTCAGTTTTGTCTATGAAATGCATTAGCATTAAAGTGCCCACACCAATACTGATTATGAAAACACAACAGATTAAATCACGTCAGAATCTTCTTCATTTTCTGGTTCCTTCCTTTAGCAGCATTGACTGTGCTTTCAACTTTCTCATTATCTGGAGGAGGATTTGTGAGGCCACCATCAAGGAAGAGGTGGTCGCTGTCCTGTTCAAGCCATACATCATCCTTCTTTCCCAGCCCGGTAAGATGAATTTTGACATAACCATCAACGGCCTTCACTACAGTCCCAATGAAGAATTCATAATCGTCATCAGATGAATAACCGTCATTTTCTTGGCAGTCAACCATGCATATTACCTGAGCATTCGGGACAAAGTGACCAGATTTCACTCTCTTTGCAAGTCTCCATTCATTGATTTCTTGCCTTCTGGACTTTCTTTTGCACTTCTTAGGGGCGATAAAAGTTTCCTTCGTTATCTCAACTGCAATGCTTGTATTGTAGGAGGTTGGTAGCTTCAAGGGGTTCAAGCCATGTTCTCGTTCATTCATCGTATATTTTTTGTTTGCGCAAGCCCTCCAATCTTTCTTCAATCTCTTCGCCTCGTGTTTAGCCCAATTCGAATATGTTAACTGAGGCATACCCACAGTTTCTCTTAGCTGCATCTCTCTCTCATAACTATCTAGTAAACACTTGAGACGCTTCATCTGAATCCTAACAGAATGAGGATGGCACATGCAAATACCTGCCTGATCGCCCATAGGAATCCACTCAGGAACAGCAAAGTTGGTGGACTCAGCGACATTGAATCCTGTGTTGAAACCGAAGTGGTAACACCCCGGGAAAGTTATAACTGACCATACAAACATGATACAGAAATCGGAAGTTAGTCAGGACGAAACACTCGTGCTACACAAAAAAGACGATAGTACATGACTCACTGGCGTCCCCAGGTCTCTGGATACACGTCGTAAACTTGATCCCTGCTTTCCTCAAAATGGCAGGAGATAGGAGGCAGCGCTTATGGCGTAAGAACTCACGGCACTCTGATGCGGGTCCTAAAAAATGGGAAGAGGCGAGTGATTCAAACCGCTTCGAGTCTTCGTGAGCTACTGCATACCAATATTTAGGAGAGCCAGCGTGAAGATAGTTGATGGAGAGGAGATTCATATCCTCATTGTGTGCCGCGAAGGCACTGGCCCAGCATCCGAAATAAAGGTAGGCACTTGTGACGCCTGGCAAATGAAATATCTTATCATCGCTATCTCCCTCTGTTGCATCTGCACGCAATAGGCACAAGCAGCTTTCCAGGCGATCAACGTTCCATCCACACGCATGCGCGTCGTTGAAGAGCGTGCCTTCCATGTCCGCGCCGTAAAACGATGGCTCCATTGTTGGACCAAGACGTTTCCAGAACTTGCGGGCCAATTCATCGCACAGCTCGTCCGTATGATCTTCATCAAATTCTTTACCAATATGCCTCTTTCTGTACTCATCAGCTTGGATTCTGAATTGCGCAACACTGATAGGGGGCTGTTCAAGAAAGGTATACTCATACACTCCCCCAATACCAGCTAGAGTTTGCTTGATTGGTGAGGGTATAACAATATCACCTAGCTTTGATCCCTTTGCCCACTTGTATTTCACATTTTTGAAGAAAACTGTAAGCCTTATTTGGTGTTAAATTGAATAAAAGATGAAAAATGAGGACACCGACTTACATGCCTCCCCCTGGCTGTTGTGTCGATTTTTGCCCAGAACCCCGCTGGCAATGTGACCTTGGCCATTCCATCACGAAGTTTATACCAACACATTCGATACTTCTCGGGCCGAAGAGAAGAATTATTTGGAGGCACTACTGAGCGAGCGCCATTATTATTTAGGGCCTTACTTTGCGACCTGGTCATCCTAGATTGCTGCGCTGTCTTCGCGGGGTCACACCCGGCAGGCTCATCGGAGGACGGCGCGGGTTGAGTGGCGGTCTCAGAGCATATAATAGGTATTTGGCCAACTGGGACTTCCCTCTTCGTCTCCCTCCCTTCTTTGTCTTCGTAGACATATAGAAACTCGTAACCTGGCAACGGAACACCCAAGATTTCACCGCGGACGTAATCCGAAAAGGATGTGAATTTCAATTCATCCAGCGACGGCGTGTACTCGGCGCATCGTCGACCCCCCCCTGAGACCCCTATGCGGGTTTGAATATTCTTCGCTTCACTCTCGGGAGACATTCTCCGTTTTTTGAGGTATTTTATGTTAACACTTTTTACTACTTTTACTCTATTTCCTGAGCTGACTCGAATAATGACATGACCCTTCGGTTTCTTCGGAACCGAGTGGGGTTGCCGAAATTGGGAAGACGATACCCTCTACGACTAAACTAGATTTATTTGGGCCCGTTCTGTCAGGGGGAATTTTTTTGGTACGATTATTTTCATCGTACCAAAAAACACGACGTGTACTCTACGATTTTCGAGGTTTTTGCACGATTCGAGGTACGATTCGAGGTACCATATATTGCTCCCCACAACGCATAAAATGATCCCCTGCCCCCTGCCGCCGCCTCCACCGCCGATGCTGCCATCCGTCGTCTGCTGCCATCAGCCATTGCCGTCAGCTGCCGACACTCCCAAATGCCCCCTGCCCTTCCCCGTCCTCCCCTGTCCAACGCCGCCCGCCGCTGTCATTCGTAGTCTTTGTCCGCCACCACCAACCCTCTCCCCCCCGTTGTCCCCCGTGTCATCCGTCATCCTCGATCAGCCGTCATCCTTCCTCCCTCCTAGCTTAACCTAGTTGATTGTTGCATACTGAAAGCGGGCGTTGCCCCGCGGAGTCAATCCCAGGTCAACGCTGCCACATGACTGGTTTTCATCCTGTGTGGTACACTATCCTACGTAACTGTTGCAAAAAC
>JALLAZ010000727.1:0-26055 GCA_036939755.1 Stephanodiscus triporus | reverse complement strand
CCCTCCCATTGCCAACTTGCACTTTGTCAAAGTTCTCTCCAGGGATAATCCTGTGAGTCTAAAACAAGTCAAGATGGACACAATCGACATGATGACATAACCTGAGCCTAATGAAGCATGCAATCTTCTGCGCTCTTGCCATGTAAGTGACAAGTACAGAAGGGAGGCGAGGTGCCTCTGCACGAATGCTTGCCTGTTTTCCCTCCTCCTACTACTAGGCGTAGATACCCTCACAGCCAAAATCATCACCAATCTCCAAAGTATGGGGACAAAATGATGTGGTCCGCCACAACTTGGGCAGTCCACCCAGCAATCTTGCCCTCACCCATCATCAACTCATCTCTCATCTCACCCGCTTGTGTGGCCAACAACACCTTTTATTTTTGGTTGACTACCACCTTCAATGGTGGCATGATCATCCCTGACACAGCCCTCCAGCACCTTCCCCTGGGCATAAGTGACAATCTTCATCTTGTCAAACAAAATGCTGCTGCCATCTATGTACTACACTATGCAAATCTCTCCATTCAGGACAAGATTGAATAAATATTCTTCAAACAATCTACTTCAACATCACCGAACTCCTCTTTCATCCAACTTTGAGGATGTAAATGTTGGCTGGTATCATGACCTTCTCCTGGGTGGAGATCATTCAACAGATTCCACGGGGACAGACAATCCCCTCTTTGTGGCATACGGCCTCTACCCATCCTCTACTGAACATGTGCACAAACATACTTATCTCCGTACCACCTCCTATTCTCCTGCTAGCAAACTTAATGCTTTGGCACGTAAGCATGGTAGTGAATAAAATTATTGTTATTATTATTATATTATGTGAGCCATCTTGGATCCCCCCAATCGAAGGGGTGCTGATGCAAGGATGAGTTCACCTGTTTGAGGAGTGATATGACATAACCAATGCAGATAAAAATATGTCTCTATCATGAATGGTCTGATCATGAAAGATGAAAAGCAGGCGATGGACAATGAAGAAAACTACTCAATGAAGAGCCATACAAAAACAAAAGTTGCACACAAGCCTTCTTCTTGGCCAGCCATTCTCTTGACAGCTTGTCCACGACTCATTAATCATTCAGTATCATCAATATCAATGATAGCACAATTGAAGCAGTTTGTAAGCAGTTCAATGCCAGGTCAGCATGTTGACTGGTTATGAACTCCACCCATGAAGGCAATCTTGTTTTTGACTCTCTTTTGATGAATGTGCAAGTACTTGATGAAAATATTTGAGAAGTGCTTGGGAAGAACATTGACAGGTAGGCAATGCATGAGGAGGACAATGGTGTGTTGGTTGGATTCAAGGTCATTTGTCATTCCTCCCTGGTTGACATAGTGTTTTTCAAAGATTGTTCTTTTACTGCTTTACACTCGCAGACTTGCATTTTGCCCTTCCAATATCCGCCTTGATTTACCTGAGTTCATTTCAGCATTTGCAATGCGGGAATCCACTGGTGATTTTTCTCTTGTGTTTGCCTGGACACAAGGATGGTGTGTATTGTTATGTCCTTGGTCCTTAGAACAGAGCTTAGTTAATGCTCACTTCCTCGCCACTTTTGCACCTGAAGAAGAGACATGTGACGATGACAGATAACATGCTCAACAATTTCAGCACCCTTAAGTATGACACTCCAAATTGTGAAGACTATTGTTACGGTCACTTCAAGCAGTCTAGGGAGGGGTGTTTTGCTCCAAAAATGTTGCAAGGGGAGGGGGAAAACAAACTTGAGGAACGAAATGGATGCACCATAGCACAGGAACATTATCAATGTAAGTAGGGTAATTCATCTATATCAGCCGATTAAATCCTCATGACGTGACGGATGCCCAGCAAATCGAAGCACTGCCTCATCGTGATGGCCGTCGCACGGCACAGCAAAAGCCGACTCTCCATCTCGGGACTGCCAAGCACCTTGCACTGGGTCACAAACTCTGACGCCGCTATTGACAGGTCGTACACGAAGTCGCAGATGTGATACGGGAAGAGGTCCTTCAACGTTTCTTCGATGGAGTCGGCGAAGAATCGAAGGTGGAGTGCCAGATTGCGCTCGGATTTGTGCGAGAGTACTATTCGAGGCTTGCCGCCATCCCCGGCCATCATCGCGTCGACATCTATCCCGTGATCGGCCTTGCCTTTCGTCACGATGGACTCCAGCCGAGCGTGAGCGTAAAGCAGGTAGATAGCCGTGTTTCCTTTCGTGTCGAGCATCCGGTCGTATGAGAATACGTAATTGGACGTGGGATTCCGACGCAGATCGAAGTACTTGACGGCGCCGTACCCCATCGCGCACGCAGTCTCGTGCACCTCGTCCTCGGATATGTTCGCCCTCCCCTCGGTCGCGCGCTCCCTGAGGCTCGACTCCATCCTCGATACAGCCTCGTCGAGAAGGTCGACGAGGCGGACGGTGTCACCACTGCGGGTCTTGAAACGCTTCCCATCCTCGCCCTGCACGGTCCCGAAGCCGATGTGATCCAGCCGATGGACGCCATCCGTCACCCAACCGATCTTCTTCGCCGCGGCGAATACCATCTTGAAGTGATCCGCCTGGGTGAAGTCGGTGATGTAAACGAGGTGACGCGCCCTGAGGACGTCGAGACGGTACCTTATCGCGGCCATGTCGGTGGAATCGTACCCGTACCCCCCGTCGCTCTTCTGTAGCATGAGTGGCACCTTGGAATGCGGCACGAAGACGCACTTGGCGCCGCCGTCCTCGACGCTAATCATCCCCCGCATCTCGAACTCGTCGATCACGGCGGGGATCTTGTCGTTGTAAAACGACTCGCCGCACTCCTCGACGGATATGTCAAGCCTCCTGTACACCTTCTCGAACTCCAGCCGGCTGACGTCGCACAGGACCTTCCAAATCCGGAGGCACTCCTCGTCCCCGGCCTGGAGCCTGACGACGTTCAGCTGGCTGATCTTCTTGAAATCGGGCGATTCGTCGAATCGTCGTTTCGCGTTCTTGTAGAATTCCGTTAGGTCGGTGATGTTGGGCATGCCCGATCCCTTATCGCCGTCCCCTTCGCCGTCGTCGTTGCCGCCGTAGCTTACGTCCGGGTACTCCTCCTTCAGGTACTGTATTAGCATCCCGAATTGGGTCCCCCAGTCCCCCACGTGGTTCACCCGCCTGACGTCCATCCCCACGTATTCGAGTATGCGACACACCGACTCGCCGATGATGGTCGACCGGAGGTGTCCCACGTGCATTTCCTTGGCGATGTTCGGGCTAGAGAAGTCGACCACGACGACGTTGTCCGAGGGGGAGGAGGAGGAGGAGGGGGGGGAGTCGGTGCCCCCCCCCACGTATCGCCTGGGCCTCGTCGGCGCGCCGTCCCTGACGATGTCGTTCACGCCGTCCTCAAGGAACGACGACCTCACCCGACACATGACGAAGCCCGGACCGTTGACGCTCGGCTCGCATAGGACGGGATTTTCCTTTTCGGTCATACCCCCCACCGCGTCCGCGACGAGGCGCGCGAGGTCCTGGGGACTATCCACGCCCGGCGGCAGCGATCCGGACGCCTCGAGCCTCTTAAAGAGCGACATCGCCGCGTTGCACTGGTAATCGCCGTGCCTTACGTCCTTGCATCGGAACGCCCGCGCCGCCGCGTCCGACCCCCCCCCCCCGAGAGCGATCGCTCCGGGAACGATAGACTCGATCGCGGCGGCGAACACGGCCGACGCGGCGCGGAGCAATGACGGATCATCGGACGAGTCGAACGGGGGCGGGGGGGGTGGAGGAGCGAGCGACGCAGCGAGCGACGCGGCGTCGGCGAGGCGGGATTCGCCCGCGATCGAGTCGACGTACGACCGCACGGCCGTCGACCACGACGACGACGACGACGGATCGCGACGACGGCAGAGCGCGAGGGTCAGCGCGATGGCGACGTCGGCGGCCGACGGCGCGAACGTTGGCCCGGAGCCGCCGACCGACCCCCCTCCTCCCGACCCCCACCCCCGCGGCACGACGCTCCCTCCCCCGGCCACCGACAGGGCCGATTCGATTCTGGAGAGGGCGGCGGCGGTCGATTTCGACTTCGTCAACGCCGGACGGAGCTCGAGTCGTTCGAACTCCAGCCAGTCGTCCGTCGCCGCGTCTAGCTCGCGCGCGGTCGGGGCGGCGATCAGCGCCAGCGCCCTGAGCATGCCGTTGCCGCCGAACGCCACCGCCGTCGAATGATGCGCGACGATTCCCGTGCCCTGATCGTGCACCAGCGCCGGTCCCCTGACGAACGGCAGGTCGACGGCGGCGGCCGCGGTGGCGGAGGAGGCGGGGAGGAGCGGCACGCCGTACAGGACCGACGCCAGACACGCCTTGAGGGTGCACGAGTCGGACGCGTAGTCCGCCGGGACGTTGATCAGGCGGTACGCCGGGGGACTCGCCTTGGCCGTCGTCGTCGTCGTCGTCGTCGTCGTCGTCGCGGAGGGGGCGGCGGCGGGGGCGTCGGGGGGGGGACGTCGGCCTTCGCCGCGCCGCCCGCCGCAACGCCGCCCCCCGCCTTGGCGGCCTCCCTCTCCGCTTTCTTCGCGAGCTTCTTGAGCTCCTTCTTCGACGGTCCTCCTCCTCCTCCTCCCGCTTCTCCCGTCATCGCCTTCTCCCCTCCGTCGTCGACCGACATGATGTTATTGAGCGCCTATTCTACTATTTTATGGTTTGTGGACAGAGAGAGGAGAGACGAAGAGAGCTGTAGATACTGAATTCCTATGAATAGAATGACCTACGGACAGGTTTTCCTGGACGTCGTCCGTTTGTTTTAGGCTTGGGGGGGGGGGGGGAGGTTAGCCCCCTTAATTAAATCAGAGGCCCTCCGAAAAGAAACCTCCGATCAGCGGCCATCAATCCAAGCAACTGCTCTTCGCAACGCTTATATTCATAAAGGATGAATCAATTTGTCCAGCGGGTTGCCCATTACATTGCCAATGTAAGTAGTGTCGTTTTTTGTTGTTGGCCATCTTCAAGGATAGAGTCGCGTTGGTGCGCGGTGGGACGTGATATTATTTTTGATTCGTCCGTGTCTCACATTCAACGACCCCCTCCTCCTCCCCCCACACACACGTATTACGTCGCGCGTGCAGGAATTATTGGTCAAGGGACTGGCGGAATCCAAGACGTTCCAGCGCATGGCGGTACACGCCGATCGTCACGTTCAGAAATTCAAGAAGGAGGGCCTCGAGCACGTGAACGTCCAGATGGACGAATTGCACAAGAGGGCCACCCGGGCGGCATACTCGACGAGCAGCGCCAGGAATTTCGCATCGTCGTCGTCGTCGTCGTCGTCGCGTGCTGGGGGGGGGGTCGGCGGCGGCGGCGGCGCGTTGGAACCGCCGCAAAGGCCCTTGGGGGGAATACTCGGATTTTTTAGCGCGCTGGGGAAAGTGATTCGGAGGGATTTGGGCATAAGCGTTGACAAATAGTTATATATTGATCGCGCTCGATCGCAAATTTATTCCGTGCATCAATATCGTGATCTTGTGTGCGTGTGTGTGGGGGGGGGGGGGGGGTGGAAGGGGAGAGCTTAGTATCATGTTGGGCGAGAAGAGGAGAATAGTTTAGCAGCAGCAGGATGTAGGATGTCTGTAAAACACAATGCCGAGATACGATACCGCTTACCCACGCATGGTACCGCTGAGAGATTTGATAGAGATGACTTTTCATCGTTGAATGCGGAAGAGATTTGAGTGATGGATGAGCTTAGAGCATCATACTAGTAATAGAGTTGAAGTAAAAAAAAATAATGCACTTGTTGACTACTAAATCCAATCTCCAGAACAAGCTGTGTTTGCCTCTATTACTAATTGTTTTATTTTGTTTGGTCTATTATAATGATTGGCAGGGATGACAAAAACACCGCAAAATTTGGTACCAGTATTTTTTGCATCATCTGTTGCAGAGATGGCAATATTGTAAAATTGGTTGGTTATCGTACATCGTCATCGTCATCTGTTTCTTTGATTTCGCAGATGCTACTGCTATCCATTCAAGTCATCATACATAGGAAGGCACGTGCCAACAAAAAGAGGGAATCGATATGATTTGAGATAAATAAATAGGGTTCTACCTATTACTATCTACAAAGAGTTTTCAAACATGGATGACAAAAAAAAGACTGATCATGCGCAGTCGCTGTCAGAAAAGGTCAGATCGACAACAGCATTATCCTCCTCCGTCTTTCTCGTTATGTGTGGCGCCGTGGGTTCCTCATTCCCTTCTTCCACCTTTGCTTCATTTCTCTCGGCCCACATTCCTACCTTTTGTTTTTTATCACTAAATCCTCTGTCGGAGGGCGACTGCTCCTCTGCCTCCCCCGTTGCCCCCCTTCGCCACTTATCCAATGACTTATTTTTGCGTTGGATCTCTTCGCAGAAGCTACGAGACGTGTTGCGTTCGGACTTATCCAATGACTTTCGATGTTTGCGTTTCGTACCAGTTGATCCCGGAGGTGACTTGTGCATCTTTTTATGAGGGCTTTGGGGCTTGATGAATTCAGACTTTGTCTTGTTCATTTTAGGGGGGCTCATTTTCCCTGGAGACTCCAATAACTTCAATCTGATTGGAGGCTTCAAAATTTTCATTTTGGTTGGAGAGCTCATTTTGAGTGGCTGTGGGGGTTGTTTCTGTTCCTGCTTATCTTCAGCAGATTCCAACTTTTCTGACTTGTCAAAATTGAAATCCCATTTGCTAACCCACGTCTTCTTCCCTGAGGAAGCATTGTCAGAGGTATTAGCTGTCTTATCCTCCGACCTGTCAATGAGATTTTGCAGGACAGTATCCCTCTCGGTGTACTCTTGGTGCCTCATGTCAAACGCCGGACGAAAATCTGCTGTGACTTTCTCGCAATAGGAGCTCGCAGAGCCCTGAGATTGAACATAAGTATCATCTTCTTCTCTGGCACGGCGCTCGAAAAATGATAACATCCACACACCAGATCGCTGTTCCGCGGCACATTTCGATCGTGCTGGGTCGTAAATGCTAATATGAAAGATAGGAGTAAAAATAGTATCATATGATTTCCAAGACAAATGAATGACAGCAAAAATTCAGCAGAGCGCCGACTCACTTGTCCTTGCAATACCAGTCATCAGGGAGATTTTGGACCTCCTCTGCTGAAATATCAGGTGGGAGCATCCTCCACTTGTTGCATGCAGTGCCTTGAGCAATTTGGACAATTGAACACAGTGGAACATGAGACACAGCAATTGATTCGAACCCTGCGAAGTGCAAATCGTACAACTTACAGCAAACCCATGTATCTTCGACACGCAGAAGATCCATGTCTCTTTTCGTAAACGACCGTTCGGGGTTTGTTTGGTCAACAACCAAGTCGGATAGAGAAGTCTTGGTAGCTGCACGAGAATAGATCTTCTGCTCCATACTGCCCTCAGCCAGCAAGCGGTAACAGAATGTAGGCTTGGTTTGTCCATACCTGCAAGATAAATGATCATCAATGATTATGAATTATGCACAACTTGACTCGTTAGAGACAATGCCATTCAAGAGGTGCATGTGTTGAAAGAAACATACCGGTAACATCGATAAACCGCCTGGAGATCGACCGCAGGGTTCCAGTGACTATCAAAAAGTACCACACGGTTTGCAGCGATGAGGTTGATTCCAAGTCCGCCAGCATTAGTCGAAAGCAGGAATAATTTCGACTGATTCCCAGCAGCTGTGTCTGAGTGAAATGTATCGATTAGGTCTCCACGCTCCTTCGCATCAACGGACTGATAAAAAAAGCGATTAATGACGATCTCAATACTTGATATAAATTGAAGAAAAAAAAACTCGTGGGAATGACTTACTCCGTCAATGCGTAGGTACTCTTGGTTCCTTCTCCATCCACCAAGCTTCTGTTTACGAATATTGTCCGGTAAGAAAAACTTGAAGCCACCCCAATCGGGCGAATTCAGGATCTCCTCGATGTATGATAGTGTTGGTAAGCTCTGGGAAAACACGACAACCTTATCTCCAATAAGATCACAATGAGCAATTATCTGCAGCAGCAGAACTATTTTCCCGCCATGCTCGATGGCCTTGATATCGAGATCACTCTTCTCCGCTCGTTCCGCAAATGAAACCCACCACTCCTCATTTTCTGAGTCACCTTTCTGTGCCGGAATCTTGCTCTCGACAAAATCATCTGGCATTGTGTCGGCATTGTAGTTTCCGTCACAGGTCTCCTCGTGCGCCTCAGCCTCGTCAAGGGTCCGAAACTTGGCTATATTGCATTTGTCGCAGATCCAAGCTGGATCATAGTGCGTTGATGAAAAGCAAATGAACAGTAAGGCAACAAGTTGTCGACTTCGCAGCAAAAAAGTTGTATGATTAATGATTACGTACCATATTTTGAGGGGGCGACCCTTGGTTGGAGTAGATTGTCTGTTTTCGCGCATGCATCTTCCTCTTTTAAGTCGTCAAACAGTGGCGAGTCGGGTCGGGATTTACGTTTGTCCTCGAAAATGATCTTAACCGCAGGATGATTCGAAATTGGGCGTAACGCGTGATATTGCTTGAAGAAATTTTTGTTATCCGTTTCGCTTTGGTGTTTTCGAAACTCTCTGTAGAGCTTCGTTTGCGCCTTGGATTGGCTTTGGAGTGAGCGAGAACAAAACTATTTTGTATGAGCGAATTCAATGACTTGATCGAGAAGGAAAAGTAAAAAGATCATGCGCGGAAGAAAAAAGTAGTTTGACGCCACTGATTGCAGGACCAACTTTTCCTTGACGCACCGTACATGAATTATTGTCTCTTGCAAGAATGGGAGGTCTTTTGCTAGAACATCTGCATCACGGCGATGTACTATCTTTGACAGGATACTATGCATTGAATTGGATACTTGCTCCTGTTTCTCTGCCTGGAGTGGACTGCAATCGGCTGCCATTCCATCCATAATTGGATCATGAAATGTTTTTGTGAAATGAGCCTCGGTGCCGAGACAGCCGGGGCTCACCCAGCTTGCCATGCGGTAATACTCATAGAGGTTATTTTGAATTGGCGACCTGAAAATGAGCGCGGAGTAATCGATCAGTTTAATAGTCCTTGCAGTACGAGACAAGGGCTACGGCTAGATATCGGAAGATGATTGGCCAATACTCACCCAGTGAGGCCAAGCCGTAGTCTAGTGCCCAAACCGGACAAGACTTTGTATATATTCGTGGAGCTCGACTTCAGCATACTGTGCACTTCATCGAGCACAACGATATCCGGGCCAGGCTTGAACAGCGCCTTACGTAGGAAAGCGTCATCTTCCACCGGAGTAGGTGATTTCTTCGATTTACCCTGTTTAACGTTGAAGTTGCGTTTGTCCGCGTCGAGATAGTCCTTACACGCACTTGCGTATTTCTCCGTGCTAACGCAGAGGATGCCGCCACATTCGTACCATTCTTTGACGATTTTCACTTTACTCCTCTGGTCATTCCAAGGATAAAAAAGTATGCCCGGGATGCTCCTTCCAGAAGTTGTACCGACCCATTTCTGAATCTCCGTTTCCCAGTTGGCTAGTGTATTCACGGGCGCAATCAGTAGAGCTGTGTGGACGATACGCCTGCCATTGGCTTTGATGAGGGAGGGATGGGTCAGGAGCGTGTGAAGAAGACAAACAGCTTGGAAGCTTTTACCCAGCCCCATGTTGTGTGCCAAGATGGCCCCGTGTATTTCATCATCGCCCTCTTCTTTTCGATTCATTATTTTTGAGCAAACATTCCTCCAGCAGAATCTAAGGCCTTCTTTTTGATGATCCTTCAACAATGTTGCCAGGGATCGGCAGACAGTCACCTTACTACAACAATTCTCGACTTCAAGTTTGACGTTAGAATCCATGTACTCTGCCGTATCATCTCCAATCAGCATTCCCCTCATGGTTGGCGATAGACGGCCGGAGTCGGCTGCGTTGGAACCTAATTTAGTTGATAGACGCTGCAGCTCGGCCCGTTTCTTTGCTTTGGGCACAATTGCCGGCATTTTGCTATCGTTCTGACGAGGCAGCCATGGTCGGTACTCCGTCTTGTCCTCTGCAAGTCGATATTCTGTGCTCTCCTTGCGCACTTTGTCCTTGAGCGCTCGTAGCGGTACGCTTCGCTTCACCACCCGCGTCGAACCCGTTCGGCGTACCTCCATGGCATCTTCCATCTTCGTCGCCATGGCGTCATCTTTGTCGGTAATGCATCTCCTTTCAAGCAGATCAAGATCGATCAAATCTCCCAAGTTTATCTTCTCGAACTGTACAGCCTTGTTGCGGAACCTGGTAGCAGATGAGTGTGACAGTCGCAGATGCTGGGGGTTGGCATTTGGCAGCAAGAGCAAGAGACTCACATTTCAATATCCAACTCCGTCGTCCCCGTCCTACTCCTCCAGGAGTTCCCCCCATTAGCATTCGATTGCATTTGCGATATCGCACCCTCCAGAGTATTCACGTCTACGATCTCGTTCAGGCATTGGTCGTTCAGGTCCTCCGGTTCCAATTTTAGAACGTGAGGGTCCTTGGGTTTGTAGCCGGAGGCTCCACGGAACTCCCCCTTGCTGAACCCTTCCCTCGCATCTCGCCTCTCTGTTGGATCAAAATGGCGTAATCGAATCGAGAAAGTTGTGCGAATGCCAACGTAAACGACGAAGACGACGCAGGGGATGTAAGTGGGTATGGAAAGAAGAAGGGCAAACGAAACATTCGTCCCCATATTGCAAAAGCGGAACTTACCCAGAAAAAGGTCAGCGGAGATCTTGAAATCCTTCAGTGCCATACGATCCCTCAAAATGCCACCCGCGCCGTCTGAGGAGCGACCATTCTCCCGCTCGCGACGATACCTATAATACCCCTCCATGACGCCAACGTCGATCAAATCCAGCTCCTCGTGCAACCTGGAGATGGTGTCCCCCAGTCGATCGATGTGGGCCCTCCACCTTCGGAGGTACCTGTCCAACTCCGCCCGGACCTCCCACTCCAGATCCTCCGGCGGAATCATTGCGCTGCTACCGCTGCCGTCGACTAGCTCCAATTCAATCGCTTTGCGCGCACGCTCGATGCGCACCTCGTCGAGGTGTCGCATTGCCTCCTCCATGCCGTCCTCGGCGTAATCCAGCTCCTCGAGAATTCCTCGGATTCGCGAATCGTCGTCCTCGCCATTGACGACGACGGCAACGTCGGGATCGTCTTCCAAATGAGCTTCCCCATCGCCGGTCGCGCCTCCGCTGACGTGGGACGACGCCCGCCCCACCGGGATGAATGCGCTACCTCGTGTCCCATCGTCTTCCCGCCGGACATCCCCGTCGCCAGTAGCGCGCGCGTGCGCGTCCCTCAACTTCTCCAGGAAGGAAGTGGGGTAACAGTGGGGACACCTCCACTCCTCATCGTCTGATCCCGATCCAGATCCCGACGTCGTGTGACGACGAACCTCCTCCCATGCCGCCACGTCGCCGCCGTGCGACAGAATCACGCACCGCACGCAGAACGCGCGGGGACAGGAGTCGCACAGAAGCAGGTCACTGCAGGGTATGTTGTCGCGCACATCGTGCTCCCCGAGCTCGTCGTCCTCGAGGCCGCACCACGAGCACGCATTGGTCGTCGTCCCATCCTCCCCGTCATCGTCCCTCCCGCCGCCGTCATTGCCACCCTGCGGCTCTAAATCGATGACGTCCGACTCGACGGCCAACGCGCGCTCCTCGCAAACGGAGCATACCGCGATGTCAAGGAGGGGATGGGTGTGAGTTGAGTAGAGGAAGCCTGCCCTCTTCTTCGGCACGACGGACGACGTCGACGAGACGACGGCGGCGGGAGGAGGACGGCCGCGGTCGTCGCTAGGGCGCAATCTGACAAGGCACGACCAACAACGCCCCGAGTTCGGATCCATCCTCTCGGCAAGCTCTCCCACGGGCACGAAGACGTCGACGCCGCTGTCGCCGCCGCTGCTCTCGCCGCCTGAGTCGCACGACTCGTCGTCGTCCCCCCCCTCGTCGTGCGACTCGACGCCCCCCTCCCCGTACGCGCCGGCGGGCGACGGCGACGATGAGACCCTCCTGCTCGCATCCTCCTCCGCCTCGAAAAGGTCGCCGGAGTCATTTTCATTGTCGTCGACATCGTCGTCATCGCGGGAAATGTCATCGTCCTGCACGGCGGCGGCGGCGGCGGTGACGACGAAAGCCTTGGACATCCTCGTTTCGGCGGCGGGCATGGCAGTGCTGGGTTGCTGCGAAGTGCGTTCTCTCAAGTCCGCGTGCGCGTGCGGAGGCTCGATCGCAGCGGAGGCGACGCACTTTCGAAATCGATATCACGGTCGAGACGTCCAATGCTTCGGCGTATCGTTCTCCGAACCTGTCGTCCAAGTTGCCGGGATCGCAGTTTTTAAGAGAGAGGATGGCTACGATACGTACTCTAAACTTTTAACGTGTAGGATACGTACTGTACGTTTGGCATGAATTTACCACCCCCAAATTGAAGGCAAATTCACCGCGACCCCTGGTGGGCTAACCTTTTACCACCCCCAAATTGAAGGCAAATTCACCGCGACCCCTGGTGTGCTAACCAGCATATTTGATGGTTGCAAGGACTAGTAGTTTAATGTGTGAACTAGTCCTTGTGGTCTGGTGATGCCTTTGTGGCAGCTGTGTTTCTTATTTCCTGTTCAGGAAACTAAAGGTGGAAAAAAGAATTCAGTCTATGCAAAGGGGATAGACTGAATGAAGTAAAATCACATGAATACTCACAATTGTGGACTGAGTAAGAGAAAAGGGAGTTTGTGCATTGTTTGCAATGATTGATCATGAATGATCAGTGGCAATCATCATTGAGCAAGGAGGAGAAGAGGCAATGAAAATGTAAGTAGAAGTAGAAACATGCAAATTCATCCTAAAATAAAACATCCAACGGTCTAATGCGCAACATCAATTACGGTAACTTCATCACCAGCAGAAGTATTTGCAGAGCAATAGAATTCAGTGACTCTGCTTATATTGATAAATCATTATCACTATGGTCATCAATAGCATTGGTATTGGGGTGGGGGGCTCCATCATGTGGAAGTGGTGGAATGGCTTCACAGATGAATGTTGCTTCTTTAAGCACATGCGAAACAATTGTTACAGCATTCGGATGCTGGATTATGACAATTCAGCATTCCAGGATGGTGCCTTCTTACATCCATCTCTTCTCTGACCCCATGCTTGCATATTTACCTCTCTACCAGCCAGTGTTTACTTTCACCTAAAAGTCCATTCAGTCCTGCTGTTCTAGTTCTATTGCTATTGTTTCATGATCATCTCATTCCATCGGTCACCTCACACATTGGTGTGCAAAGGTAAGGAAGCAATATTGGTGTCCACCTCTGATGCGTCTGCGGACCTCAAGGATTGTTGCTCAGAGCGATGTGGCTGGTAGCACTTGTACGATCACTATTGTCAGGTGATGTGTCGTTACTTGGGGCACTGTTGGGGATTCTGCTTTTATCTGTGATGCATTGTTGCTCAATTGGTATAACTTGTAAAGACGCATCGAGCGATGCATTGTTCGTCGGAGCATTGGTGTATTTGCTTGCGTCTGGTTCATCAGGATTGATAGATGTGACATTGCTGATATGGCTGGTTTTACTTGTCAATCGGAACCTGATTTTATTTGACTCGTCATCGTCTTGATTGCTGCGAGTTATAAAACTTCTCGACGAAGTTATGCTCTTATCTGGTATGAACGCTGACAAAGCTGATAGGGGTGTCGAGCCCTCGGGAAATCGAAAAAGTTGGTTGTCTCCTGCACCAGCTGCCTTTAGAAGATCGATCATGTCATATTCAAATTTGGTATAACCGCAAACTGCCAGAAGCATGCCCTGAGTCAAATCAAGGTGGTGATGAGAACTACTTGTTCTTGACACTTCAGCACAGTTCACATAAGGGGTATCATCACAAAACATGTAATACTCGTCAGCATTGTCAAGGAGCAGCTTTGGGGCATCAGTAACATGCTCAAACAATTTAAGTTTTTTGGCCATCTCCCTTCCAAGTGCAATCGCCGACTCTCGAGAAGGGGTGTAGTCTTCGCTTAAAATGAACGACACCACGTCACAGCCACGGAAGCACCTACCACTCTTGCAGTCATGCATTTTATCCCCAAGGAGAAGCCAAGCCCTTAAGGATTCACCTATTCTACTGAGATTGATTAATGTACAGTCTTCCGATTTATCATCAATGTCTTTCTTTTTGCAACTCTTGTTGTCTCCTTTGGACTGTGCCCAGAGTAACAAGGCATCTACCGTCTCAGGGTGGCGGATACCTTTTGACTGACAGAGCTGCAACAATGCATCCTTTTCATCAACTCCGATCAATGGACCATCTTCTCCGGTCGATGCACAGTATTTCTTGCTAGTCTCTTCATTGGTGATAAGATACTGAAAATTTGATGAAGCTTGTTCACGGTCAGCGAATTTCAGGATGATCTCAAAGGCCTTGTGCCGAGCCTTTAACCACCATAGAAGAGAAATACGTGGAGGTTCCTTCATCTGGAGGAAATAATCAATGAGCTGTAGCCCGGCTGTGATGCCTGAACCCTGAGAAATTACGCACACATCCGCCCATGGCTGCTGATTGAGCTTCATCAAAAAGGGCTTTGTAGCGAGAGAGAAGAAATAGTCAGGCTTTGTTGACGAGGGAAAAACAAAGTTTTATCACAAAGACTCACTTTATCTGCCATCGGTCCTAATATCATGATGCGTTTGCCAATTTTTTTTCTTTCGAGGGCAGTAGACATTCCCCCCCCTGGGACGAGGGAGATAAAGAATTCGTAGACAATTTCTTCCTTGGTCTTTTGTGTGTGAAGAGGCAAGGAATTTTCGCTCGTCATAGAAGGAGACATTTTCATTTGGGATCTTTTTCTTGAAAAATATTTTGATTGAGTATGGCTGACGTATCGCATTGATTTATGACATCCAACGGCAGTATAGGGGCGCTCAATAATGATGCCGTCGGAATCAACATGGCGAATGATGAAAGTTGAAGTTGGAATTGGTGTGCCAAGAAGGATGTCCACTCCTTCATCCCTCTCCACCGAAACGCTCAGCTTTATGATCCGCTTTTCATCGTTAGAGGCATCGCCCACCGAAACTTCTTCATGTCCAACAATCATAGCACTTCTAAACACGCGTCCTGTCATGTAAGATTTCACTGACGGATCTCGAGTAGACCTCCTACTCCTAAATATACTAGAGCGTTTCCTCGCCAAGCTTGGTCGCCTTCCGTTGGAGTTCTGCTTGGATTCACCCTCGAGTTTCCATTTGACCAGTGGCTGCAAAGCCCTGAGAGCATTAGAGCTGTGCGTGTGCCTCTGGCCATTTATTTTCCGCGCCCCAATAAAGTAAGGGGTAATGTCAGAGCCAACGGCAAATTTCAACACATTTGAACCACCAGGATGATGTTCAATGAAAGCACCGATGTCTACAACATAGCCATCGATGATTGCGAGCTCACTACCATGTCTGGTCATGAAGAGAAATGACTCCAATGACATTTCTGGGAGGCCTTTATCATTATCAAATGCCAGGATGTCCCCCGTACCACTCATGGCCATTGCATGCATCTTGTTCGCCAAACGGACACGTACTTCAGTAACAAGAAATATTACGATAACAATACCCAGCCACGGAAAGAATAAATATTTGCGGAAGAATCCAAAGAGCTCAAGGTCATACCCCAAGCTGTCAAGTAGAGAAAACAGGGGAAGTTGTATAAAATTATGAGGGAAACCAGTGTAAACCGGACTAAAGGTACAGTGCTTCGGGTAAGCTCGGGTAGAACGTACCTAACAGTTTTGGAGCTAAAAAAGGTAATCTCGACTGAATCTTGCTCGTAAGGTCCAATCTGGATAAGACCCGTGTAGCAGTTGTACCTAAAAAGTCATGTTACTCAGTTGCTGATCATATGAAGATAGAGGAGTATTCAAAGACAAGAAAACTCACCACGCAGCTCCTACCAAAAAGAAGCCCCCACAACGGTGAGAAATAATTACGGCACGTTCAAGCGCAATCGATTCTGTTCTCTTCATCAGGGTCCTTTTGCGGCGAAGCTCGCCTAGGGCGATGAGTGAAAGAAGCGACGACGATTGTATGATAATTAGTGTTAAGGTGCGGGCATCCGGTACAAGAGGGAGGTTTGTAATATGTAGTGCACTCTCTTACCCGTGACAACCATGAACGCAATCAAACACATAACAGAGAGCCCGATTATCTTGTGCTTGCTTAACGTAGCACTGCGGGCATCGACTGTGCCGAACGATGTCCCTTCCACGGAAATGATTGCTGTCATGACCAACGCGAACATCAGACTTATAATTACCCCGACGAGCGATATGTGAACTTTAAGCCGCCATGATTTGCCCTTGTAGTAACGAACGACGTATATCGCAATCGGGGCAAGGATGAGCCATGCAGTAAGAAGCAAGGCGCCATGTAGAGCAAAGAGGCCAGCATTGTTCGAGTCGTCGGAACACGTTGCGGCATACCCGATGGCGAGATTGGTAGACCCGGCCTTCCTGCGCGAGAATCCATGCGCGACATTTACACCGTCGGGATTGTACGCCGCGATGAATTGCAGATCACCCTCGTGGGAAAAGCAATCTCTCTTAGTTTCCTCTTTTCCGGAAGAAGGAGACTGGCATAGTCGTGCCCTTACTGTGACGTATGATCTCTTTGCCGAGGCGCAGGACTTCAGCACAGTCAGGTAATTTTCTCGAGTGATCCCATCGCAATCAAGCGCGACGTGCCGGTCACCATCGACGACACAGCAGGAGAAGGGTCCGGGATCACTCGACGGCGTCTCCGGAGGAATTTCGTCCACGTCACAAGTCTCGTCGCCGCCATCGTCGTCAGACTCGCTCGACACGCAAAACCACACCTCCGCGCCCTTCATGATGTTCGAATTCCAGCCGAGACCGACATAGCCGCCGCTAACCTTTATGTCGGGGGTACTCAGCGTGAAGTCGATGTGCTCCCCCCCATCGTGGACCTGCCAATGAATGTTCAAGTCGCCGTCGAATAGCTCCATCCCGGTAGCACCGCCTGCATTAAAAACTTCGTCCCTTCCATTGTTGCCGCCAGCGGAAACGATCGCGAATATCTCGTCCGGAAAGTGCCTCATCTCGTCCTCGCCCCACGCGTCCCTCATCAAGTCCGCCAAGGTGGGCAAATTTCGTATCTCCTCCGCCGTTAGGCGCGCGCGGTAATACAGTCGGTCACCATCCCTCAGCCTCTCCCACTGGTCGCGCATGGACGCGATGTTAAGCGGCCCGAGGGTGTCGTCCTCCGAGGCGGGCGTCTCCAGCATCGCTCCCACGTACGCGTCGACGTCGTCCACCCTCCCCGGACCATACAGTTCCTCCAACGTCCTCGCCACCGACATGTCCCCGTTGGCGAGATCGAGGTAGGACCTCGCCGGCTCCAATCCGAACCATACGCGCGCCTCGTTGTACGACGGCAGGCCGTTGTCCCGTCCGCGCTGAACGTTCTTCGCCACCGAACCCGCCATGAACAGGCTCATGTCGTCGACGAAGCTCGCGTCGGCGGCGCGGGTGGCGTCGTGGGTGAGGCCGCGTATCACCGCCGTAATCGCCGGGGAGAAGGAACGACCGGGATGGTCCGTCCCGTTCATCCCCTCCCCCCCATCGCAGCAGCGGCGGCGGAGGTAGTCATCGAGCGTCCGAACGAACTGCTCCGTCCCATTGTATACGTCCCTCATCAGCATCGGATCCTGCGGCAGTGGCTCCCAGTTCTTGTCCAGCAATCGCACCAATCCCGACAGCCCCGAGTGACCATAACGGAAGCTGCACGTCGAAAAGAATACGTCTATGCTCGCGTCCACGCTCGGATCATACCCCCGGTATTCCTTCAGGGGCTTACCCAGGACCGCCGGGACGTAATCCATCTCGAAAATATTCTGGTACACGGCCAACACGTCCATCCTCGCCAGGTGGAATAGAGTCTCGTCGTCCCACCCCGGATTCAGTCCGCCGTGATGCGCGGCCCTCTTGTTGTGATATTTCAGGAAGGTCGAAACAATCGCCAGGTCCATCGGGAGCTGTCGCACGCGGTCGTCGTAGACCGAATACAGTCCCGTCGCATCGTCTATGGGCGGCAATCCCGTGCGTTCGTCGAGCCTCATCGTCCCCCCCGCGCCCGTGCGATGCCTGAGATAATCGGGGGAGGTAGGCGGGGCGTTCCCGTAGATGTGGTCCATGTCCATCCACGTGGTCGCGGAGTTGATCGGCTCTCCCGTGTCGTCGTCGTCGTCGTCGGCAGCCGTCGACCTCGGGGCGCGATGGAATTCCATGTATTTCCGTCCTTCGGGACAGTATGGACCTCGGGTCTCGATCCCGTCGCACTCTATCGGCATCGCGCCTGCGTCGCGCTCGTCGTCGTCGCCGTTGCCGTCCTCCTTGGGTAAGGTTGTGCGCGTGATGTCGCGCGTGAGACAGTGTCCGAAGGCCATTAGCAGCTGGCTATGCCCTTCGTTCTCACGGGGGGGGACGTTGCGGAAGAGGGAGACGAGGACGTTGCGCGCCGAGGGAAGGTCAAGACGGGGATGTCGCCACAGAGGATCCCGTCCACCCCCCCCCCCGAGGGCGGTGCCGTTGTAGAGCGGATCATCCTCCGGGGTGGGACGGCGGTAGGAGTGGAGGGGGGGATGGGAGCGAATGCGCGGAGTTCCGGAGGCGCCCCGGAGGGGATGGGACGGATGATTCAGCGATCCGTCATGCGTGTAGTGGGAAGGAAGGCGGTGATGGTCGGCCATCTGCTTGGGGAGGGGGCATCCAAGTCATCGCCGGTCGAACGCGAATAGAACAGTAGTGGGAGTCGTCTTTTTTGGTCCTAGAGGACTTTTTGGTCCCAATTTTCAATTTTTTGTTAGCGGTTTTGTTCTGGCGGGAAAGGTGGGACCATTTGGTCCTAGGACTAATCAATTTGGCACAACCACTAACTCTGCACTATTGACCACAGACAGACTGTCTTTGTTGTGAGCCTAACTAGATGATGCCCTCCCCCCATCGAAACCTAGCCGGGGCAAGAGGCGGCCAAGTCGTCGCCCGCGATCACCACGGCGGCAGGAGTGGCGGCAGTGATCACCACGACGGCAGCGGCGGCGGTGTGCTCAACCAGCATGGCCGTGGCTATGGTGGTGGCGGACACTATCATCAAGGCGGCGGCATTGTCAAGCCCCCCGGAGGTGGAGGTGGAGGAGGGGAAACGGGTGAGGAGTACTTCCCGAATGGCGATCGCGGTCCGTCCCACGTCGGCAGCGGCAATGGTGGACGCAATGACCGCGGTGGCAGCCGCGATCGCCATGTTGGCAGCGGCAGCAATGGACGCAACGACCGCGGTGGCGGCTGCGATCGCCATGTCAGCAGCGGTAGCAATGGATGCAATGACCGCGGTGGCGGCTGCGATCGCCATGTCGGCAGCGGCAGCAATGGACGCAACGACAGCGGTGGCGGGCGCGATCGCCATGGCGGCAGTGGCGGCAATGGACGCAATGACCGCAGTGGCGGCCGCGATTGCCACAGCTGCAGCGGCAGCGATGGACGTGATGACCGCAGCGGCGGCCACGATCGCCACATTGGAGGAGGCATGCGCAACCAGCACGACCGCGCTGGCTGTGATCACCACGTTGGCATCGCCTGCGATCCCCATCAACGCCGGCGCGACCCGCACAATGACAGTCCCTATACGACAATCAACTTAAAGTGGCAGCCGAAGAAAAAGAAGTGACTCCGGAGAAGGCGAGGGTGACAGATGTCAATAAAGACAACAGCGGTGATGGGGGGGAACAGACAACAACCAGCCAAAAGCGGCGGCGACGGTGACAGAAACGGCGGCGGAAAGGAGATGGCAACGTGACCGCGGCAACGATGACGGCGACATAGAGGACAACGGAAATAGCAACGGCGACCGTGACAACAATGGCAACAACGACAGTGGCAATGACAATGACGGCAACAATGATGGCGACAATGATGACAACGACGACGGCGACAATGACAATGACGGCAACAACGATGGCGACAATGACGACAACAACGACGAGGACGACCTGCTGAAATTATCCAAAAGCAAAATGATCCCCAAGAAAAGAAAAAATATGGTGGCCGCTAAAAATGGCATGCTACAAAACATAGTGCAACGGCCAGTTTTACTGTTGCCAGCGGCAGTGCGCCATAAAATCAACACCACTCAAAAAACAATGACGGCCTGTCCGCCGTCAATAGTGCAGAAATAGTGATCCCGCCAAATTTCTTAGGACCAATTGGTCCCAAAGCAAAAATTGGGACCAATCGGTCCTAGGACCAAAAAAGACAATACCCCTACTACCGACATAGATAGTCCTCTCTCTGACTCTTTCTGCCTCTGCCTCCTCGGTTCCCGCCAAAATTGCTGGCCGGGGTGCTAAGTAGCTTCTGCGCCCGGTTGTACATTCAAGTAAAGCTGAAGTAGAGAAAGTCAAATGTCCTTCATTAACAAAATTGGCAAGATCTTCGGGACTTCGTCGGCCACCACCGCTTCCGCGTCCAGATCCGTTGCCAAGGAGCGTCTAAGCGTCATATTGGCAGCACAGCGAGGGACGCATTTGCTGGAGGGGGTCGATATGGAGGCCTTGCAACGGGACGTGATGGAGGTAGTTCAAGTGAGGAATTTCTCTGTATTTCAATAGTGTTTCGTGTCGCTGCAACACGGCTGACCCCCCTTTCCCCCTCCCCCGTTGACTATCTAGAGGCATATTCGGGCAGCAAAGGCCAGCACGGCAAGCTTCAACGTTAAGAGTGAGGGAGAATGCCAATTATTTGAAATGTCTGTTGAAGTGACCAACGAGAGAAATTCTCTAAGCAGACCACAATAAGATGCAAGAAATATGGCAAGTGATGGAGAGATTAAGATATATTGACAACAACTTCAATGGTATCTTCGGATATTCAATATTACTGGCAATATCCTCCGAGGCTGGACACTCATGTGGAATGTGTTCCCGTCAAACACTTCCTACGAAACAGCCATGCAATAGAAAATTCAGGGAAGAATTAAACTTTGGGGAAACATAATCCTGCGCGTGTATACAACTCAAGTAATATGCTGAAATAGGCAAGTAGTATGATTCTTGTCCGGTGTTATCAAACAAGATAAATGTAGCAAAACCAAACTTGGTACGCGACTGTGACTGTGAAGCAGCCTGCAAACCTGATGAATGTAGCAAAACACAACTTGGTACTCGACTGTAGCCTAGGGCAGCCAGCGCAGCTCAATGGCCGATTAGCAAATACAACTATTTATAAATCATGGGGAATCCACTGCCTTTTCTCTCGGGATATCGTCCTCCTCTGTGCAAGGGGTGGTTTTCTCTCCAGGAGCATCTACCATCCCCGGAACATCATTCTTGGCGGGTGCATCTAATTGCTTCAACTCCCAGGCGCATCACCTAACTTAAGCCTCTTGGTGCCTGGCTCATTGGAGCTTCCTTCGTCATCGTTAGGACTTGGTGACGCTTTTCTCTTCCCGTCATCGTCGCGTGCAGTACCAGGGGCAACATTTGCCACTGCTTGGGCGGTGGGTGCAGGCGACGGAAATTCGCCGGTCGACATTGGCACGTGCTTGCCACCCGCACCGATGCCATCGTCCTGGGTATCAAATAGACCCAGCGCCCTCGCTGCCTGGACGTAGTACCTTCTCAGTACCGAACTCAAGCTCGCGGATCCGCTCCCAAGCATTACCGACGCTTCCTTTGTGTCTTTCGGGACGTTCGGGCATGTTTCAAGATGCATGCGTTGTAATTCTCTAACAGATTCGTATATGCCACTAATGGAATACGGATATGACACCGCCGAACAACGTGCACCAACCGAAGTCATGGCGCAGTGGATACAACGTATGCCCACCTGGCCAACTTTGATGGGATACTTACGATCAGCGGCAGCATTCTCCACATCGGATTGCTTCGCGATAAAGACTTCAATGTTCTTCCGAACGAAGCAATCCATATCAGACAGCCAGTCCTTGTCCTCTGGAATTGCAAGAAGGACCCTCTCGCATTTCTCTTCGGGGATGCTATCGCTGCTATCAAGTTCTCGAGGCTGAGCTAGTTGGTACCTGGCACGTATGGCAAGGAGACTTGCGGCGGCAGGCAAGGCAGACTCTGGAGAATAGATATCAGCCGATGGTGATGGATCGATCCCTCTCTCTTCACCAAGAAATGATGGATGTGACTTCGTGGGCGTTGAACTTGAGCCTTCGCGATCATGGAGCCGTCTCCACACACGACGAAAAAATACCTTCTGAGATCCTCGGGGGAGCAGGTGCATCTGTTCGAGATGCCGTCCCTTAAGAACAAGCAACGCATCCCTGACGTCACCCGGACAAAGCTTGCACTTGAGGATGTGGCTTGGAATCTCCGCAAAGCTATTTGCTAATCGATCCACTGTCGACCAGAAGAACTTGCGAGCGGAAGGGGCATCAATACAATGTATGCATTGAAGGCCACCGTATCCAATGTTGATATTCTCACGCTTTCCGCCCCTCGTCTTGCGATCCTTCTCTGAGAATCGGCATACCACGAGCTGCTGCAGCATGTGAAAGAAATAGTCAGTCAGAAGGTCAGCATCGGATGGATCAACGAGGGTTTGACCCAAGTCCGACCCTTCGGAAATTGGTCTTGAACTTTCTAATGTAGTTTTCGTTAAGAAATCTTTTGCGATCTTGTACGTGGCATCGTCGGTGTGCCGTCCCATGGGAGATGCCTTGCTGCTAGGGGAGGCCTTGCTCTTTTTCAAGCTACTAGGAGGCGATAACTCCGTGGACAGATCACTGCCATCTTGGGCAGAAGTAGGATGTGGCGTTGGCATTGATGCTAACCCTAACATCGATGGCGAATACTGCATGCCCGCAGCAGCTGCGTCTACAACTGGTGGCATCTGCATCATGTGCGAAGGATATGGATGGTATGGATATGGAGGTTGAAATGAAGGCGGCCGACCACCAAGCGGGAAATCCCAATGAACTCCTTGATGAGGTGCTCCCTGGGGTTGCCCTGCTTTGGCACTGGATTCTGCATTTTTGCCTGACTTTTCGCCTTGTGTTCGATCAGTGACTTGCCTAGTTGAAGGTATAGGACTTTTCTGGCCTGGCGGATCAGGAACCTTCCTTTCATCGTTTTTGGGTGACCTATCCTCCTCTTGATATCTATAGGACTGCTTTAATAATGGCTCCTGCTGTAACATTTGATGTTGAGCTTGCTGCATGAAAGGGTTCTGAGGCTGCTGTTGCGGCATGGGGTATGGAAAATTTGCAACACTTTCCTGTGACGTTGGAGGAAAGGGCAGTTGCTGATGTTGCTGATGTTGTGGCTGAAAGGCTGTCGGGGGTGGCAAATTACCAGGATTCAAGCCCGGACAGAACCTCAAATGCATATCGACGAATTGATTGGATGGAGGTTGCGAAGACTGCCAGACATAATTCCCTCCACGATAATACGGCGGAACGTGTTGACAGTGTCGACAAACCCACGCGGCGTACCCGTCGAAGAAGAAAGGGAACTCTTGCAGCATTCCTGGGTTGCCAAATGTCTGGTCGGCCTGTTGTGTCTGATCGCTGGAATACGCCCGCTGCAATTGGCCAACAGAGGAAGATGGAGTTTCCATGCGCGACGAATCTTGCGGCAATTGCCCAGAGGACATTGCCCTAGACTTGGGATCTTGTCCTGCATTGAGAGAGAAGCACGCGAGAGATGAGAGATGATATTGGTATCACAGCACATTTCTTTAAAGAAGTGTTGTGTTCATGCAAAGTGCATATTCTCATATCTTACCGGAGCTAACACGTCGATGCTGTCCAGCAGGAGGCATGGGTGTCCTGATTGGGGGGGTCATTCCAGTTTCGTCAGTCGTGCCATCATTCTTCTTTTGATCTCGACCTTGACCTCCCCCCTCCACGGCCTGCCGGCCCTGACCCCCAGCCATGGGACTCGTATCCAAGCCCGGCCGCGATTCGAATCGCAACATAGACGGATCCTCCTCCTCCTTGACCGATTGCAGTTTCCTCGTTTGTTGCATCCATTGCTGCGATTGTTGTTCTTGTTGTTGTCCGAGGTGTTGCCGCTGAGCGTGTTGATGGGTAAGGAAAGGAGACGGCATCGCAGATGCATTGTACGGAGACGGAGTCCCCTGCATTCCCATCTGCTCCTGCATCGGCTGTTGTTGAGAGAAAACCCCTCCTCCTCCACCTCCTCCCATCCGTCTTGCTACTGGTGTAGGCTGCAGCGGATCGTTGCCGCGAAGGAGTCCCGCGGCGCCACCGTATCCCCCCATGTCCATGAACCCCCCGGCGACGACGCTGGGATTCATCATCTCCACCGTCGGCTGACGGACGGTCCCCGGTCCGCCGTAGCCGAGCGAGCCGAAGGACGCGGCCGTCATGGGAATGCGACCAACGATTCCGACCCCCCCCGGCGCCCCCAGCCCTCCTCCAGTCATTCCGGACATGGGCGTCGCGGCGTGCCGATGAAACCCTCCTCCGCCGGGGGTGGCGGTGAACGCCAAGGTATGCCCGGCGGGCGATGGAAGTAACGATGTCTCGGCGGGAGGATACTTTGGTGTTGGGGGATTACGTTGCTGCTGCTGTTGTTGCTGCTGCTGCTGCTGCTGAGCGAACCACTGCTGAAAATGCTGCTGCTTTTGGTACAGCGCTTGCTGATGCTGCTGCTGTTGTTGCTCCTGCAGCGACGGGTATTGGAACGATGGCGGTTGCGATTCTTGCTGATGTTGATATGACGGGACCTGATACAACTGGTGGTCCTTGTCATTCTTTGACATCGCTGAGCTCACACGCACGCCCCTGTGGCCGCGGTTAAATTCAATGATTATTCTGAGGGACGACTGTGGACGCAGAAAAGTACGCAATTCGTTTAATTCATGTGCAATCATCAATCATGTTGTGGCCCACGGCAATGCCGAACTGAAACTGCCGGCCTCCCCAGAAGAAGCCAGATGAGGAATCCGGAATGAATTCCGCCAAACCGACAGCAATAGACGGCAATACACATGGATATCAAATGATTGGCTCTGTCAAAACTCACGTGGGATTACGGATGACAGGACATGAATCACCACACAACATACTAGCAGAGAGAGAGGGACTTCTGAGGGTGGCAACAAGAGAGCATGTGTGGACGTAACACATGGATGATTCTACCCCAGGTTGTCGCTCTCAATCTCACGTGGCACATGATTCAAGAGCAAAAAAAAACGAACTCAATTTAAAAAACTATAATCGGAGTAATACTAAAATCGCAGGATTTCAATAAGGAATTCCTTTACAGCATTTTTTTTCAGGAGTCCGCGAAACGCGACTATCGCGTTCTATCTACCACTTAATTTGCATTGTAACGAAGCAACCATGTTTAAGATGAGAAAGCATCGTATCCATGTACTAATTCCCACTTCATACTATGATCGACACGGTTCTTTTTAACTTCTTCAACTGACTATTTTTTGTGATTCATACATGCGTGCGTAATTCAAATTCCGACGTACATATAATATATATGGATGGTAAAGCTCGGATTCTGGACATTCTTCTGACGGTTCAAAAATGACGGTATCTGCCTTCGCACCATCTTTTTTACCTTGAGCTGACTGTTCGTGACTCGTATTTGCCGAAAAAATGGCGAACAGCTGTTTTTGTTGCCGATAGATATCAAAAATGACCAGGATAAGAAGACTACCCAGGAGGATATACCTATTGTAAATATTTTTTGAAATCTACTTCTTACCTAGAATCCAGATTTTTTAGCTCACAGACAGTATGCAAAACGCAACGAACACAGGTGGGAACAACTTTTTTGGGATGGCGTCTTTTTTGTCTGTGAATTTCTCCGGGTTTTTGTTGCCAGGCAGACCACAAATAATATGGTACTAAGAATAGTACCATAATATGCAATATCCCACAATTGTGGGTTTTTCTGAATTCTCCTTATGTTTATGTATTATTCCCTAAGAATAAGGGGACAAACAGTCCCCCTGTAGCCATAGTAC
>JALLAZ010000726.1:0-12480 GCA_036939755.1 Stephanodiscus triporus | reverse complement strand
AAAACAACAGAGTTTCTCAAGCTCCTGCTGAAGGCATTTCTTACGAATGTACATCAGTTCAATTTTTCTCTCTTGAAAAAAAAATGGCATACCCCCACCATTGTTGTCGAGCACTCTTGCGGAGACCAGGCAGTATTTCTTGCCATCCTGTGAGGTATCACAAATCATAAAGCAGTACGGCCAATGAGATAATTGAACATTCTCATTGTCATAAAATCTATTCACTTACATATGACACACTCCTCTCCGGTGGCACATCATTGAGACTCTTCTGAACACGATGGACTCGACCTTTGAATAGCTCACTAAAGAAATTCTTCTTAGTTTGCTTGAGACAGATTGTCATGATTTCGCTACTGTTGAGGCCATCATGGAGAAAAGTTGGCTGAGAGGAAGATTGAAACGGGCAGTCAATAAGATTCCCCTTGTTCTTCTTTGCTGCCACATGGCTAGCCTTCTGCAATGTCTTTGTCTTTGAAACAGCTTGGTCCGGATGATTTTTGCTTTTCGATTTGATGCTGGCATTTGGCAACTTCTTTGCTGCTAAATTGATTGTCTTCTGCAACTTATGTGTCTCAGAAACAGCTTCGCCATGCTCCTCTCTACTCTTTCTCTTGCCGGATCTTGTTACACTTGGATCGGTAGGAGGCTTCTCTGGAAGGTTGAACCTTGCGTGGGTAGGATGCTCTTTGTCTGCATAAAGGAGAACGGCATCATAACGCATTGGGTAGGGATCTCCATTCTCTTCGTTGTCCAATTCGAACATGAAATAACGCTTGGCATCGTCTGAAAAGTTGACGGCAGCAATTTGACCAGCGTAGAGTGTATTTCCAGAATATCCAAGCCACCACTGCTCGGGGACTTTCAGACGAAGTCCAACAAGTGATAACGCCCAGTCCTGATCAATGGCAAAGGTTTTATGAATTGTTCGTTCTTTGATCGAGTTTTTCACTCGTTCCATCGTCCGCTCTTGTAGCATCGGAAGTGGATTCTTGCTAGACTTGGACGAGCTAGCTCCAGTTGAGGAAATCTTGTCGCTTTCTGTTGTATTAGAGACACCAGGAGACCGTTGCACAACTGACTTGGTAGCTCGCTCTACTGGAAGTGGATCCTTGCTAGGGTTCTTCGTTGTTGTCTGATCAGTAGGAAAGCCCCTCCAACCGTAATTCCTCATCGCGAAGCTTCGCACATCCTCCTCCTCCTCCAGCGACGGAACGTCGTCACCCTCGTCTTCCTTCTCTGCGCGCTCGTCCCAAGAGGATTGGCCCAGGACGCCCTGTCCTCTGTCGTCGCCCCAAGCGCCGCCACACAGTTCATGGAGGTCAAAATCGCACATCAGCGGAGCAACATCCATGCCCTCGTCCACATGTTCTATGCCTTCGTCCCCAGAGGTTAGGCCCAAAACGCCATCTCCTCTGCCGTCGGTCTCATCTTCGGACACGGTCTGTTCCTTTCGATGGCCATTGTCGTCGGTTGTGTAGTCCTTCTCCTCGGTCGTGGGCTCCTTCGCAAACCTCTTCCCCCTTTGGTGTTTATCCGCATCGGACGAGCTTGGACTTGTGGCTCCAATTGCCGAACTCCTTTGCCTCCCTTTTGCAACAACTTTCTTAATAGCTCTCTGTCCATTTGCCTTGGTCACTCGTTTCTTCCTCTGCCAAGACATCAATGAGCCAACTGCAATTGAGGTATTCGTTTGCCTTCCTTTTGCATTTGCTTTCTTCGTGGCTCCCTCTCCTTTTGACCTGGCTGTTTGTCTAGCCTCCTGCACCGGCCCCAAAAGAATATTCTTGGTGGAAGGTAATGACCTAACTCTGATTGAGGATCTATTTGCAACAGTTCTCTTTATAGCTCTCTGTCCTTTTGCCTTGGCCACTCGTTTTGTCTTCTGTCCAGGCTTTGATGAGCTAGCTGCAACAACAGCTTTCTGCTGCCTTCCCTTTGTACTCGCACCTCTCGCCCCATTTGGCTTGGTTGCTCCTTTAGTCTTTTGCCCCCGCCTAGGAGGGAGATTCCCGCTTGAACTTAAAGAGTTCGGGTCATCATACTGGCTGATAGAAACTACCTGAATTTGTTCACCTCCTTCTGTGCTTCTCCTGTACTCATTCCAAGCGAGCACTTCGTTTTGGTCATACTTTTTTATCCACTCTTCGAATTCGCACGCTTGTTTATACCTTTTGAATTCAATACGCCGAATTGGAGAGAACCAATGGCTACGATTTTGCCCGGCCTCCCTCACTCGTTGGGAGGTCCACCCCGGCCCTGGCGGAGGATTGGTCCTTGGATATTGTTCTACCTCATCATAAAAATAAGGAGTAACGACGTGGGTGTCCGCCCCCGCTGTCAATTTCCTGTATTGAGCCCAAGCTTGAATCTCATCAGCGCCGAGCTGGCTCCTCAGATCTTCAAATGTGCAAGCTGATTTGTATTTCCGAAACTCGATATTTCTGATTGGAGAAAGCCAGTGGGTATGATTCGTTCTGCCATCCTTCACTAGTTTCGGTGTCCACCCTGGCCCTGGTGGGGGATTCCGACGTGAAAGTCGTTTCGCTCCAGCAGCCAATCTTTCCTGTTCTAGATGTAAGTCAACAATTTGATCATCTTCGACCTCCACTCTCGCCTCATCCGGTTGAGTTGTCAAGCTCTCCTGCTTAAGATCCTCTGCATCCTCTCCTTCCGACTCTAACTCTTCGGTGCCGTGGTACATAATGATTGGGGCAGTATCCTGTGGTTGCGTATGCTCATAGCAAATCGATTCTGAATTCGCAAATGCACCATGAATGTAAGAGTACGACCACTCTTCTAAAGTGGTGGCTTGCGCTGTCTGTTTATGCGCGAGTTGAAGGGGTTTATGAGTACATGATGTGCATCACAAAAGCCAAAAGTGTGACAAGGTTATCTCATCACACACCTCTGAAATAAAGCCATGAGATGGAAACACATCTTCAACCTCCACTCTCGCCTCATCCGGTTGAGTTATCAAGCTCTCCTGCTCAAGATCCTCTGCATCCTCTCCGTCCGCCTCTAACTCCTTGGCGCCGAGGTAAATGATGCTTGGGGAAGTATCCTGTGGCTGCGTAGACTCACAGCAAATCGATTCTGCATTCGCAATTGCACCATGAATGTAAGAGCACGACCACTCTTCTAAAGTGGTGGATTGTGCAGTCTGTTCATGTGCGTGCGAGTTGAAGGGGTACATGAATAGACAATGCATCACAAAAGCACGACAAGATCTCTATCACACACCTCCGAAATAAAGTCCCGAGATGGGAGCCAAGACTCCGAATCGCAAGGGGATTTGTCAGTCTGATGAGCTTCCTCTTTATCTCCCGAGGAACTAAGGAAGCATACATGACCAATGGGGCAGACGAGCTCCGATGGGGGTTCGCCGAAGTCGATAAGAGAAGACTTGGAGTTTGGGAAATCAAAGCTACTTCGTCGTTGTCGCTCGGCGGGAGTGGGAGGGGCGACGTTTGCCGATGGCGACGTTCTCTCTCCGTCTTCCTTCGGCCCCTCCTCAGCCTCTTTCTTCTCGTCATCGAAGTCTTCGCGATTCTGTCCCCTTGCGGAAGGCGGCAGCGCAATCGCGGACACCCCCGAGGAGGGGGGGGACGTCTTCGTCGAGTAGTCGTCAATTCGCTCGTCCTCCCATTCCTGAAAGAGGTTTGAAGGAAGGGGAGGGTCGCCATTCATCCCAATCCCACGCGGAGGACTCGGACGCATGCGCTCCGTCGGGGGGGTGACTTCGGCTCGCTTGACTTCTTCGCGGTATTCCCCGACCGCGCGCCGAAATGCCATGCACTTGAAGCCCTTTAGCCCGGACGAGCCGCATCCGTCCTTCATCGGACCCTCGAGGTACTCGTTGTCCGACACGGCCTCCTTCAGGGCCGCGATGGAATCGATGTCCTGGGACACGATCCAGTCGTAGAAATCGTCGACGCTGCCTTTTATGCAATTGTGCTGCGACCATAGGAACGCGAGCAACGAATCGCCATTCACCGTAGATCCATTGCAAATCAATCCCGCGGTAGCGCCGGCAACAGTGACGAATTGCGAGATCTGCTCAGTGGCGGCAGTCGTCGACACTGCGGCGTCGTCGGCCCTCCGAGCCCTACGCGCGGCGTCCTCCGCACTGCTGGCGGTTTTCGCCATGGGTGTGCGGTGTTCTGTGACTTTGACTTGCTGTCTGATGCCGATGAGGCTTCAACAGCAGAAGAGGGAAATCTTTTGTCGTATGGTATCTACCATAGATACCTACACTTCTTAGTAGGGAGGGGGCTTCTCGCCTGCATTTTCTCTCCCCCCTTTTTCTTCGTGCCAAAACAAATCAATTCAAATTGGAAAAAAATTCTCTCGCTTCTGCCACACCGCCCACACTCTCCGCGCGATGAAGAAGGCGCTAGCAATAGTGGCATCCTTGCTCAACACAAACGTGAGGGCGGAAAATGCGCCGAATTCATCTCCAATCATATTCCAAAGGCTTATTAATATTGACGAAAAGTGGCAAGCAAAAGTTATCATTCGCGAGGGTCAAGAACCTGTCGATGAAATTTTTGCCGCACTTCGGCCCTACGGAGTGAATTACAACGCTCGGAGGATAATTTTCGACGAAGTGAAACGAGCAGGCGTGTCTTACTCGAGAGAATACGCCATACTGTTTTCGCAGCGCATCGTCCTTGAACATGATTCGTTCTCTGGCACGTTCGCATTTGAAGACAATGGCAGTGAACCCATCGATGTGATCTACAATTTTGTCAAGGAACATTCCATTGAGTCGCACTTCGATGGACTGGTCAATTCATTGCTGCCCAAGCTCTGTGAGCTCGCTCCTTGCCAAAGAAAGAGGCCTCGAATATGGTTCAACGAAGTCACGCATAGCGATGGCACAGGGTTGGGCACACTTGAAATATTGAAGGGCGATGAGGCAGCAGATATAATAGACGGCTTTGTTCAAAGAATATCGGTTGGTGTGGGCGACCGCAAAGTATTCAGAGAAAACTTGCTCAATGTCGTTTGCAAGGCTATCGTGTGTTCACGAGTTATTCCGGTCGTATTTCGCAAGGCCATAAAGGATAAAGACGGCAACTTCAAGGGAAACATTGAAATATTTGAGGATGAGGAGGTGATCGATGCTGTCGTTCGGTTCATTAGACAGTCAAAACTAAGCTTGGATGAAATCGCTCTCAAGAACTACATGTTTCAGCAGGCTTGTGGAATTAGCCGTTTACGATGCACGCGAAATGTTGCAGTGGTCTATCAACAGAGAATCAATTCAGCGGATGGCTCACATATCAACGTTCTAACCATAAAAGAAAACGAAGAGCCTGCAGATGCGGTATATCGGTGGTGCCAGGAGAACAATGTTGGTATCCGATACATGGAGAGTATCATGAATGTTGTGTGTGGCTCTGAGTTGGTCGTCTGCAAGCGCCGCGAGCCGGTTTACTTTTCAATTCCGATCAGTGGCCCCGATGGGAAGTACGTGAACACACTAGAGCTAAAGGTTGGCCACGAACCTGTCGATGATATCTATGCATTCTTTGCGTCGAACGGCTTGTTCAAGAAGGGATGGGATTTCAAGAGCGTTGTGAAACAAATATGTGTCAAGCCCACTGTTGACTGCAGAAGGCTAAAAGCCTTGAAACACTTTGATCGCAACTTCACCATGGGTGGAGTAGGGATGGGGCAACTAGTGATCTGGGAGGATGAGGAGGTCGTAGATGTTCTTTACAGCTTGAGAAACAAATTTAACCTCACGGCAGCTGATCAAATTCAGGGGTTCAATGCTATATGTAAAAAACAAGATGTTTATTGTCAGCGGACAAGGGCGATTGTATTTCAGAAGACCGACATTTCCAAGTTGGACTATGTAAAGTTTGGCAACGAAACCTGCAAGAGACAATTTGTGGGAGTGAAATTTCGCTCAACGTTCGTCAACATGCCGTATGGAAGCAACCTGGCTAGTTTGTTGAAGGAAGATCCAGTGAAATCCGTGGTGGAGCATCCGTTGTTCTGTGTGTGCATCTTAAGTCTGCTCCTATTGATTCTTCATGCCGTCACCCTCATACCTCGCCTCAAGGGAAAATTGCACACTTCACATAAAATTGTCATTTCAGTGTGGATCATAGTCCTCGTTTCTGTGATGCAAGCGAGTTTGGTCGAGCCTGACACTGCAGTTGATCAAGCTATGCATAAACATGAAGGGAAACTGCCAGATCTCATTATATTCGAAGACGAAGAACCTGTCGATGCGTTGCTGAAATGGGGCAAATTGGCTGCGAAGGATCATCACCCGATAGTTCGTGAGCCAATTTACTGGGAGATTCTTGATGAACTTTGCACCCGGACAGAAAGCCTGCGCTGTTCTCGAACTAGAGCGTGGGAGTTTTTAAGCATGGGAGCCATGACATATTTCGGCCAGGAGTATCCAATCGATTTCTACAACTCTGATGTCGATCCAGGGGAACAAAACGAATCTCATTCAACAATGGCGAAGGCAGCGGCGCAGTTTTGCGAGCGCTTCTCGCCACCACCAGACAATTGTATCAGGGATATTACATTGCACATTGCCGCTCAGCTTGAGTCCATCGACAAAAAGCGTCTTGACTCAAAGTGCTCCTACAAGAGGCTTGGTCTGGAGATGGATGCACCGGGTCTTGAACTTTATTCAAAAGCTGCTCTGGTAGCTCGAGAACGGAAGATGAATATAAGCCCCTTTCGCCGCGTTGACAATGGCACCGCAGCGTTCGACACGTGGTCCAAGGAGACAAGTGAAGCACACACTGCAATCGACACATTCCAGAAAATTCACGATCCCGAAAGCAGGGAGTGGAACGACAAGCCATGCGTTCCATATTTTGGTGGAGCACTGTGCGCTAAGACCGACAAGGATGGGAATATGATAATTGGTAAGTGTGCAGTTCTTAATTCGTTTGTATAAAATCGATACTAAATCTGACGTGCATTACGCAATTTGGATTGCACAACTTGCAGAGGTGTGACGGCTCGAAGGGACATAAAGTCAATACCAGATATGACAACTTATTGGAATAAGACAACGAGTCTAATTTTGTGTGACTCGGAGCCAACGAACTGAGGAGGTACAGAATGGATTATTATCGTAGTAGAATCACAACATGAGGGAGGATTCACTCCTCCACCTAATCTGCCGTAGTCATCTTAGAAAGTGATGGTAATGAATACTAAGAGGGGGGTTTACTGAAAGTGAAAGGATCATGCATTTGAAGTATCTAGTGAGCGTTGAACACGTAGTATCGACGCAAGAAAATACGGTTATTACTTATCACTCTAACTCAAAATCCCAAATTTGCCCGATCTGCAGGGAGCATTCCTATCCGTTTCCAGCGGCACTAACCCGCGGAATATCATTCAACTCGGTCAACTTTCCGAGTTTTTCATTGAATTGCTCCACACGCTCACGATGGCTCATGCTGGCGAGAGACAAAAAAATCGTACAGACAAAAATAGTGGGAAAGTCAGGCACTTCGAAATACTGAAAATATAGCCGCGATACAAATAGGACAACGGCACCCACCTGACTACATGCTCCATCTCCTTCCTCTCCCGTTGAATTTTGAATTTACGAGACCTTTTCTCGGCAGCAGTTAGACCCTCGTCGTCGCTGCCATCATGATGATTTTTCTTGCTGTCGTGATATCCGTCGTCGTCGCTGCCGCTGCCATGTGCTTGGTTGGATCGCTCCTGGGCCGACGATGCTGACGATTTTGCCACATTATCGCGTTCAGTAGATTCTCCGTGCTTCGAATTCTTCGTCTTTTTCTTTGGCTTTTTTTTGTCTCCTTTCAGGCTGAGTTTGCCACCCGTGAACGCTCCAGCAGACTTCGCCATGGTCGTCCGGTCAGATCTCAGATTTTTTGTTTTTAGGTAAGTGCTAGTAGAAGCGAGAGAGGTGAGAAGAAAACAGAAGAATGTCGCTCGCTAAAAAATAATGTTCTTCGTCGGCAAGTAATTTTTTACTCTCGCATGTGAATGTGGCGGGAATGAATCGCTCCACAAGGCCCGCCTGCCCACACGTCCTCCAACAACTCCAACCACCACCATCTCCACGCCTCTACCAGAATCATGGAAGAACCTCCGAAAATCGAGCGGATCATTTCCTCGCGAGGGGTATCCCTCTCTGACACCGCGTCGCTGTTGAAATCCTTCCTATTCAACATCGATCAATATCAAGGCCATTACGGCGAGGGAGATGATTTCGGCAGTGCTTACGGCGAGAGTCGACAAGAGGAGTCAACCTACGAGAATATCGACTTGGGCAAGGGTCACCGCAAGAGCTGGCAGGAACGCGAAGAGGAGGCTCTCATCGCCCAGATGGATAAACTCGCGAACGGCAATTCCACCTTGGGGATATCCGACGACGTTTTGGAACGACTGAGAATGATCACCAAGTCCATATGTGCCGAGGTGGAGGGCAAGCCCCTGAGTGCGAGCGGCATGATGACCGCCGTGTCGAGGAAGGATGGTGCCGACGCGACGCACGAGTTTAAAAGGAATGATGATTTAATAGCTGAATCGGAAGAGGCAGAGGATTCGGCACGGGAAGAGCGGCGGCATCAGCAACAACGACGGGAAGAAAAAGGAGCGGACAAAACGAATAGGGACAGGAAGAAGGAAAAGAAGGCTAAGAAGGCAGCTAAGAAGGCAAAGAAGGACGCAAAGCGCAAGGCGAAGGAATTAGAGAATATCCAAGAAACAAATTATTCGAAGCGGCTTAAGGTGGAAAACTTCAACTGAGGAAATGGGAATCATCACCGAAAATGGGTTTGACACGTTTCTGTAGAAACGACTTGGTAAGAGGATCATATGACTTTTCTGCCAAGCATAGTCAATATCTTAAGGCCAGTTCATTCTTTTTGGCCTGATGTTTCCAATAATCCTATTTTTTTTTTTCAAGCATTCTTCAGGCGTTCTTCTGCCTTCTGACTAAGACGGTGAATAAGGGAAGAAAATGGCTGGATTGTTGATGGGTGGGTGGTCAGTGAACTTTATACGCCCATGCAAAGCCATGTTTGTCAGAGTAGTAGATAAGATGCCGATGAGATAGAGCAGGACAATACAAACCAGCAGGTTATGACAGAAATGTTAAATGTTATCGCTTCTTATTTCTTTTGTGGGCCTTGCCCTTGGACTCGCCGCCATGAAGCATGGACGCAGCGCTCATGGCAGCGCCGGCAAAAAAAGGGTTCTTCGATGGCAGGGCGTTCGGGTCAAAAGCTCCCACGCCGACACCCATACTAGAATAGTAGTCGAGTGTTCCTCCTACGCCGCCACCCCCTCCTTTTCCACTACCACCACCGGCATTGTTGGACTTTTTTTGCTGTTGTGCGTGATGCCTGCCTTCCTTTTCCGGAGGCAGCGGATCACCGGGGACTACAGCCAGCGATTCAGCGTCCTTCTTATCCTTCACCCATCCCATTTTGATCATCAATTTGATATCGCCCTCTTTTCCGGGCGGCGTCCTCTGACGTTTGCTGCCGCCACTGCTGCCAAAGTACCCGCCGGGCCCGCCGCGAGAGGCAATGATCGCCTCGGCCCCCAGGATGTCGTCCTCCTTGAACGTTTGGATTTGCTTGGCACCGCCCTCCGGAATCTGCAGGAGTTTTGAGATGGACTTCTCCTTCCCCGTGCGGCGATTCGCGTTGGAAAGATTGTAAATCTCACGCATGCTCTTGGGGATGACCATCTCGTCTTCCTCCGGAATATCATCCCCTGATGCGTCGTCGTTGTTGGCGGGCTCGTCGCCGCCCGCCGAGTCGCCATCATCCTGATCTCTATCGAAGTCGACGTCTTCCAATTGCGGTATGGGACGGATCAAGTCTATTAAGCTGAAACCGTTTCCAAATTTAGCCGCCTTGCCAATTTCAGGTAATTTGGTCATTTCCTTGTGGACGAAGTTGGCGCTGCGTTTCGCCACCTTAATTTCCTCGTCGATCGATGCAGTTCCACCGGCGGCACGGGCAGTTCCGAGGCCGTCCGTGGCTGCCCCTCGACGCGATGGTTTATTCGTCCCACCAACCTCATCCTCGATGGCGGCAGAATCGACATCCAGCGACGGTGGAGACAGTTTGATGCTATGCGACGAATAAAGCGTCGAGGAATAACCCTTATTTGCCGCATCGACATCCAAAAATTTGGGTACCCCCTCGTCATCGTCCGACTCGGACATCCACCCTGCTTGCTGGTAGAGCGCCTCGCTTCCGAGGATCGGACTTAGCATCTCGCGACTTCGACTGGGGGTAGGAGCAGGAACAGTCAACGTGCTCGCGACTGTTGCCTTTTTGATCGGAGAGTCCTTTGCCCCATCCTTCGTCGCATCTCCAGAGGGAGAAGGAAACGACGAAGTCGATGCCTTGATGGCGTCCAATATCTCCTGACTCCTCCTCATCACCAACGGCGGCAGCGGATTCACCAGCCGCTGCAACGCCGCCACCGTCGCCGGCCGATTACTCGCGATGCGCAGGAGCGCGGCGTTCGGACAGACGTATTGCACCGACTCGTCTTCCCGTCGCGCCGTCCTATCCCGCCAGTCGTACAACGACCTCAACGCGGCCTCCTGCTGGGACGACAGATCTGACGTGACCCTGCCCCCCGCGGTCGCACGGCCGTGGCGACCGCCGTTTCTACTCCCGTCCATGATGGTCAAGTACCCCGTGGGGCGGAACGGCTCCTTATCGTACCGTATCAGGCAGACACGCTTGCTCCTGTCCAACACCGACGCTATCGAAACGTCCCCCCCCATCGTCGAACGGCCCTCGAGCTCCAGCCTGAGCATGTCGTACACGTCCAACAGGTACCGCGTGTCCGAGACGGCGTAACTCCTCATGTCGTCCGGGAGCGGCCTCCTCCTCCAGTCGCCAAGCTGGTGCGATTTGTCAGGATCAAACCCGACGTACCGTCGCAGCAGGTACGCGAGTGCCGCCGAGGGAAATCCAAGCGCACGTGCGGCCCGCCCAGTGTCGAAGAGGTTTACTACGTAGCACCCGAAATCGCGCTGTAGCCACGGCACGTCGGAGTCCGCGCCGTGCATAACCTTGACTACGTTCGGATCTGATAGGATCGGGCCAAGGCGCGAAGGTATTGAGTGTCGGAGGGCAAGGGCGTCTATCAGAAAGTCATCACCCGTGGACACGTCCGAGGGCGAAGGTGACGACGACGACGACGACGACGACCGGCCGGGACGGCGTATGCTCAGCTGAATCAGGCAAACAAATCCCGCAAATGTCCGATGGGAGTGCGCCTCGAGGTCGAGCGCGATCTCTCTAATCTCATCGCCCCCACCGCCGCCGCCGTCGTCGTCACCATAGTCGTATATCCTGGCGACGAGCGCGTCGAGGTCTTCATCGGTGGCGATCCATATCCCATCGTCGCAAGATCCCGCGTCGTTGTTGTCGCGCGCGATCTCCTCGGGACTTTTTGACGAGATTTCAGAGACGTCGATCTGCCAGGGTCGATACTCCAGCGATTCTATCTCCTCCCGGTAGGGATGATCGATGTGATATGAGGGCGCAATCATATCCGGGGAATATTTGCGGCGTGTCATGTCGTTCGCGTCGTCGTCCGCCGCCGTCCCGACGCCGGCGGAACCGTCGCGCCGATCCAGGCCGTGCCCCTCCCTCCTGTACGCGCCCCCGTCCAGGGCCATGCGCTTCGCGTCGTCGTGAACTATCAACGGCACGAAGGGCGTCATCCGATCGTTTTGGACGGGACGCGAGACGAATCCCTCGTACACGTCCTGCGGTTTCTCCATGTCGACAAGGGCGGACATCATCCGGACGTGGGATCCGACGGCGTTGCGACGTGCGAGTCGGGAGACGTCGGCCACCGCCGACAGCGCCTCGTCGTCCACCCCCCCCCCCCCCGAGGCGGGGGCGAGGACGCTGGACGAGACGACGCGATCGTACAGTGCGTCGCAGGCGTCGGCGCACCGCTCCCACAGTTCCGGATCGTCGAACTCGTAGTCTTCGTCGCCGCGCACGTCATAGTCGTAGTCGTCGTCGTAGTCGCCATGGGATCGAGAGACGCCATCCAGGGCGCGGCAGAGGAGCGACGAGAGCGATCTGCGGGCTTCGACATTCAGGGCGGCGAATTCGGGAAGTGACATCCGGAAGGAGAATTCGTCATCGTCGTCGTCGTCGTTGTCTCGATCGTCGCCCCCTCCGTTCTTCTTCCTCTCGCGGGCGAGGGGCAGCGAGCCGACCGAGCGGGCGCCGAGGGCAAGGGAGGCGAGGAGGCGGGGGAGGGAGGGACGCTCGTCGACGTCGTTGTGCTCGTCGCGATCGGCGGCGGAGTTCGCGTCGGATGCCATGCTGGTTGGTTCTAATTTCTGATAGGTGGCGCCGCGCCAGTCAGTGCAGGGTGAGTGTGTGTATGAATTTTATCACGGTGTTAGGCTGTGATTTCTTTGAGGAATAGTCAAATACGCAAATACGCAGAAGACGGGTG
>JALLAZ010000725.1:0-12482 GCA_036939755.1 Stephanodiscus triporus | reverse complement strand
AAACATTCACTTCTTCCCTTTCCTCTTTCCTCTAGCTCTAACTCTAATTCTACTACTAGTATACTCTAAGTCGAAGGGTGACTGCCATTGGGAAGCATAGCGTCTTACTCCCTGACAATCATTGAACAAGTGCGTTGTTAGTTATCAAGTCTTTTCAATGCCATTTTTTAGCTTGCTCAGCAACAGTGCTGAATATTGCTGCCATTTGAAATGGCAAAGGTGGGGGTGTAATTCTATTTGGGCGGATTGTTCAAAATGATGGGGAGCAGGTGAGTACAATCCTGTGTGCTTGGAGGCACTATATAGTACAGAAGTGGATGGGTGTGGTTGACGGTGGACACAATGCTGGCCATTGAAAGTCTTGCATCTGATAGTGATGTGTTTGTGGGTACCTACTACCTTAGTGGTTGGGTCAGATGCTGGGGTGTTCCAAAATTTTGTTCCAGAACTAAATTTTTAAAAAGTTCCAGGTTGTCGCAAGTAGTTTCGGAACTTAATAATATTTTAAACTTTCCAGAGGTTTTTGATATTTTTTAAATCCATCGTTCCCGCCATTTTGGTACAACAAAATGCAAATGGCGGGGCATTTTTTTGAAAATGGCGGGCTGCTGACCTACTCGTCGGTTTCCCAGATATTCAAATTTAGTTTCGGAACCCGCGTCAGATCCCTTCCCGGCACGCTACGGCTTGCAACACCCAAGAAAAGCCTGCCAGGGGCGGGTGGAGGATTCTTAACAAGTTTAACCACAATTGGAGTCTCCATGGTACGCCGAGGGCACCAGGCCAGACAGCGTCACAGTCGGAACCACTGAAGAGGGATTCTCTCCTTCCAGGACTTTCACCTTGGTACATATGGCATATCGCCATACAACTGTTGTTTGTTTGAAAACAACGCCCTTCTCTATGCAGTGGTCTTAACGCTATTGGTCTGTATCCGTAGTGCCTCCAACCTGCCGTCCTCTCGGGCGGCCTTGATCGCCAATAGCCAATTAGTTTCTTTGATTTGGGAGGTATCTTCAAGGTCCGCCAGATTGCATTCCCCCAGGTGACAATCTTTGTCCAGAGCAGCCCGTCTGTTCCCAGGGCCTGCTGTTCTTCTATTTCTATCTGTATCTCCTCTTCAGAGAGGAGGTCCGGCGGGCCTATCTTACCTTATCTGCCGGCCGCGCTGCCCCCCACCTTCGAATGAAGTGTCTCTCACCCACAAAAATCACGAATTGGAATGGATTTACTCCACGACGCTGTGGACGTGGTGGAATCCTTCCGACTGGAAGACTTTGTGTGCGTTTTCCTCTCATTCCCACATCGCCATCACGCCCCGATTGTCATTCGAATCCCTATTAGCCTAGGCTGCATTTCCTCGTGAAATTGGAGAGAATCTTGAAATGCTATGGGCGATCGCAGTCACGACCTTTAGTAAGTTATTCTATGTAAATTGTTTATTGAACAGGAGGAAATTACGAGCAAATCTTTACATCCAAAGCATCAATTGCGGTCATTCAAGGATCACGCTTCGACGATACATCCTCGACCTTGACACCACTTCCATTCGCGCCACCGGGAGTTCCATGAGGAGTACCAAGCGATTTGCGCAACCTCCGTCCTTTCTTCGATTGGATGGCAAATTCCCAATGCTCCAATTCCTTCCCGGCTGTCATTTTGCGAAATTTGCGCACGCGATTGTCCGCCCGGACCTCGAGGACCACACGGGGCCAAACATAGTCATTCAGGAATTGTCGCTGGACGAAGCTCGTGGGGTAAATGTCATGCCCGACGTCGTCGCGGAGTAGGAGGGCGGCGTAGCCCATGTGATCGTCGCATTCGGACAGACGATCGTATGCCGCCTCACGAACAATACCGAAGAGCTCTCGCACCTTGGCCCGATGTTTACGTTTGCGCTGCACAACAACGAAGAGTTTCCAAGATGCCATCGCGCAAAACGAGTGGGTGGGATAGTTACATACCACGAAGAAAGCAACCCTGGCCAAGTATTTCAACAGCGCCAAAGCGGAATGAGTAAAATATCCGAGAAGCTCCCAAAACAGAAGTTTCATTTTGCAGCTAGAAGGCAGGTGAAGCGAGTCGGGCGATACCCCATCACTGAGACCCATTGCATTAGTATCTTCTTCGTCGTCACCCGACAATGATCCAAAACGCACCGAGTTTGAATCGAATGCCGGTGATAGCCAAAGGAGAAGATCCGAAGAGACGAAGGCAAAACCTCCGTCATGCAAATCCCGCACCTTTGTAGCAACCTTCTCCAAATGGAAAAGAGGAAATGTGTCATTTTTCAACATCACACCCTCCACCTCGGCATGACAAATCTGATCTGTCGTCATACTCACGAGAGACTCCTTGACAGCTTCGACTAGCTCATTCGCCTCTGGGCTTACTACACATTCATCCTGTTTTTCATTGGAAACAAATAGATTCCGTCCCGCGAACGTACCCGCACCATCGGTGCAGTCCAGTAATTTACCTGTGCGGCATCGCCCCCACTGGGGACACTGTTTGTGCTTCCCCTCGCATTTGCGTTCGTCATACAAATTTTGATCACCATAATCGGAGACTACATCTGAATGTGGATGATCCATGAAGCAATAAACGTAATGTTCCTCTGGCGTATTGGAAGGCGTGGTGGTGAAATTTCCGATAGGAACAAAATCATTCAAATAGTAGGCGGTCATGAGGTAGGAAAGGCCAATTCCAAATTGCACGAACATAAGAAGTTTTCCGATACAGATGCACAACCTCCTCAGGAAAGAGGGAGGTTTGTCAAAGTCAGATGGTGATGTAGCCAAAGCGGAAAGTTTGGCCTCTTCGACCTTTCCAACCTCCGACGTATGTTCACCAGCATCAGTTGTTGTAATGACATTATCTGGTTCTCTCTCAGAATGGCCCTCTGGCGATTTGTTTGTCCCTCCAGAGCCGCGAAACTTTTTTAATGTCGCAGAGTACGGAATCGAGGAAGAGTCAATCATTGGCGGATCCACAGACCTTCCCCTTGACCCATCCCAGTCGACAGAACTTATTCTCTCCATCGGTCTTCCTCTAACGCCGCCATTGTTTTCGTCATCCAACGTTGCATTTGCTGCATCCATCTGCTGCTCAGTCGGCATAACCCCTGACGAACCACGTATTCCTATCGTCTCCCGTCGTCTTTGATTGCCCGCAGATGCCAACGATACGATTGCCTTGGCACGCGAGATGGCGGCGTACAATGCTGGGCTTGCTGCAACGGGAGCCGAAGTTGCAGTAACGGGAGCTTCGATTAGCTCTCCTCCGACGACAGCCGCTGGCTTCGCGTCTCCGTCGACTTCCTCCCAATTGTGATTCCGTCCCGGAGGAGAGGGCTTCGGATGAAGAGGGACGATTTCATTCCGACCCGGGGAGGAGGGCCTGGAGGGCATCTTCCGCTCGTCGTTCGATCCATTCCGTCCGTCGCTCGCGGATGCGCAGGGCGGGTCCCTAGCGCCGACTCCGCAAATTGGCCCGCACCCGGCGTAGGCCTCGGCGGGCAGCGCGCGCCCGGTCGACGGGAACGGTCGATTTGGATTGTAGACTTGCCTCGTCTGCAACGACGAGGAATATTTGTATGCGGACTTGGACGAAAAGAGGGAAGCCACCGCGGCCGGCGGCTTATTTCTTTTCGGGGCCGATTTGACCCCCACCGTAGAAACGGCGGCATGGGCCACGGGGGCGTCCGATGACGCGGTCGCTGTCGTCGAAGACCTCGCGACCGCCACGGCCGATGACGCCGAGGTGGGAGGATCGGGAGAATCATTCTTGGGGTGGGGACTCTTCCTCTTCTCCGTTTGATCTGCGGCAATGCCCTTCGACGCCCTCGCCTTCTTCAGCGCCCTGATCGCGGCCAGTCCATCCCGCCTCTTCTTCTCGTTCGCGGAGGAGTTCTTCTCCCCCCTCGATCCGTCGCTCCCCGCCATCGCGACCTCCCGCATTCTGGGTTCCGATTCCTCCTCTTCCTCCTCCCTCGCCGCCGGCGCATACGCGAACGCGGGTGCCGACCCCATGGACCTGCGACTCTTCCTCGCGGGAGTGTCGCCCCCGTCCTCCCTCTCCGAAAACGACGAAGGCGGCGGCGGCGGCGAGTCCAACGCGCGACCGATCCCGCCCCCGGACGACATCACGCCGGTCGACTTGCGTCCGCCGCCGGACGGCGTCGTCGTCCTCCGTCGCTTTGCGGCGGCGCCGGACGACTTGGAGGGCGTCGTCGTCCCCACGGAAAATGGCGGCGGCGCGGTCGGCGACGCCGTGGCGGCCTTGGCCTTGCTGGCGCGAGCGTCGTGCCACGCCTTCGCCCTCGCCAGCTGCTCGGCCTTGATCTCCTTCTTGCTCTTCTTGGGTGCGGGACCGGACGCGTCGGCGCCGGAGGCGGCGGCGCCGGGGGAGTCGTCGTCAACCTTTCTCTTCTTCGGTGACATCATCCTTGTAGTGCACGGTTAGACTGTTGCTGCCGTCGGCAATGACTACGCCGACGCGAACAACATCCGAGAGGAGCTGATGCGGAGGGTTTTAGGTATTTGGATTTCTGCCGTGTGTGAAGAAGTTCAGCGGTGTCGTGACTTCGTGACGGGGCAAAACCGTTTTCGCGCCGGCCCCGACCAAGAGAAAGAGGGCCCGCCCCGATTCGCCCCCCCCCAACCCAATAGGAGTAGAAATTTTCCTCCGACGGCACACGGCACACAACAAAAAAACTTGTTGTGGACAATGACGACGACGACCCACTCCATCGCCGTCGCCCTTCCTGCTTCAACCATCGCACGCCTCACCACAAAGACAAGGTAAAGCAAACGACCGTCATGTACAAGGACACGATATCAGATGGCCAAGTGGGTCTGAATCTGCCCCCGCCGGTGGTGGACCCCGACGATCCGTTGCTCATAGCGCAAACGTTGACCTACGTCACCGACGACGGGTCGGTGTTGCTTAGCTTCACGTCGGCACCTTTTTCTTTTGGTGAGTTCTTGTCAATTCGTGATATTGGCGCAGGATGCAGGGAGCGGGTCTGGCTGCCCTTCCCGTTGCCCCTGTGTCTCCCGAGGAATATTATTCTACCTCCCCGACTATAATATACATCCCGAAAAATATTCACGGCCTACTTCCCTCCCCCAATATCTACTTACCTTCCCGAACGCGAATAACCAACCAACGCACACCACGACGAACTGAAATAGCATTCAAACTCCGCTTCTTCATCCTCGAGGCGATATTCGTCGCGATCCTGATCGCCGCCGTCCCCATCGGCGCGCACGGCACGGTCGTTTCCATCTCCATAGGCAACCTCGTCGCCGTCGCCTGGTTCTGGTACAATTCCGTGCGGTGCGTCGACATCACGGCCAACGGGGGACTTCGATTCTGGATCGGAAACATCGAGCTCGACGTCCCGTACGACAAGATCGTTGGCATACATCGCCTCTCGGGAACGTGCGGTATTTGCTCGCCGAACCTCTTCCCCCATCGTGGACTACTGACGAATCCCGTCGACGGCGTGGCAATACTTACGAGCGTCCCATCGACGCCGTTCTGGGCTTGGCCGAGGTCGGCGGGACGTCCGGAGAGGAGCCTGGGACCGCTGCGCTGTCCCCGACTCAAGATTGTCTTCTCGCCCGCGGGGGGAGGACTGAATTTCATACGCGAGGTGGAAAACGAGATGCACGGCAACGATGACGTCGGTGGGGGCGGGAATAGGGGCAAGGGGGGGATGATCCAGCCGCCGTCGTTCGATCCAGCTTCCAAGCGCGGGGATTTCTTTGACGTGTAGAGTTATTGTGATTATTATTTGTCGGGAGGGGCGGGGGGTCGATCGATTCGAAGGAGCGCCCGACGTGGTGGTTAATGTGTTTGCGAATGTGGAGCCCTGATGATAAAGATGATCACTTTTGATATTTATGTGAATCCGATACGAAACTCACAGGAGTGAGAAATTAATGAGAAGGATTATTCGACGGGATATCAGTCCTTACCTGTGTTTGGGATTATTGAGCTGATTGTATGGGGAAAGGGTGGTGCATCTTGTGCCCACTTTGTGCTCTATAGTTTATGGAAATGTGTACTAAACACCTATTCTTAAGTTGCTAGGTTCACTCTATGATGGACTGCTTCTGGCAGAGAGATACTCTATCATCTCTCGCCTACCATTCCCAACAACCGCACAGTCCAACGCCTTGTGATGATCGAAATCCTCGGCTGCTAACTTGGCACCATTTTGTATCAGCAGCTCGGCGCACTGTATCCCCTTCCAGGATTCCATATCGTTCTCATCCGCCGGCTGTCCCAGAACACAAACGTGTAGCGCCATCTTTCCCCCCTCCGCTTCATTCCGCCATTCAACACTCCCTCCCTTTGCCAAAGCCTCCTGTATCGCCAGCAAATCTCCATGTCGCGCGGCCTCGTACAGTTCAACACTAATCTTGGTCTCCCGATTCCCCGGATCATGACCATCCTCGGCGTGGTATTCGATGAATCCCTTCCACAAGTATTTGCTCTTGATCCATTCTTCCTTGGCCTTGCGGGATGCGCCGCCCGCGGGTTTCGTCCAGCCCTTTTGGTGATGGAGGCCGGCTTCCCAGATACGGTTGACTTTTTGGTTACCGAGTTCCAGAAGGAGCTTGTATTCGTATTCGGTCAGTCCATCTAGTCGAAGGGATCTTACCTGCAATACGAATGGCAAACATGGCATTTAGACAAGAGAACTTGCCCCTGCCTTTCGAGGAAGTGGATTATAAGTTCTTACCTTGCTAACATGCACCCCAAGACTCCGATGGACGCCACTGCATTCGATGCAGATCACCACACCCAAATTCAGAGATGCCCAATCCGGATCAATGTTGTCGCAATCAGCGCAGACCGGATTGGCATCGAGTATCAGAGGCACCAAAGAATTCTTAACGTCAGAATTTTGGCGACTGAGTCTGTTCGGAAGGTCTCCGTCGAAGAGTGCTTTCTTCGACTGAATAAGAATAACACTGTCGTCGTCGCCGTCGTCATAGTACGTTATGCATTCAGTTTCGGTCTGATCTTCCTTGAAATTTGTCCTTCCCGACCTTCGCTTGGAAGGCTTGGCACTCCCGAGTAGCATGTTCTCTGGGGGCAACTTCCCGTGCACCAATTGCTGTTCTATGCACAAACGTATCCCTGACACCCACATTTTGTAATCATCCGGTCCACTAGCTTGCAACATATATGCCTTACTATTGGGACTGATGATTTCAAAACAAAAACGTAGGTTTGGATTGCCCTTCGACTTGCAATTAATCTCCCTCACGGTGCATAAGAGTATATCACACACTTTGATACGCTCCATCCAATCATTGGGAGTGTTACCACTCGAGTTATCACCCTTTTTATTGTCCTCTCCCCCTTTTAAGTAGTACACACCCTTGTTGTCTAATAGGAACCATCGTTTCGTCCATTGGTTCAACGACAGTCGGTTCGAACTCTTCTTGTACAGCCAACTCTCGACGATCACCCCATTGGTGGGCTTACGTTGATACAACGACCCGATGTTCAACTGTCGGGGCAATTCCCAAAATCGCACGCTGCTCTCAATTTCCTCCAAGGTCAACGGATGTCCTGACAACATTTGCTCGTCCAGGTCCTCAACTTGTCCCCTGCGAATGGCGTCGGCGATTGCACCAGCGTTGGCGGCCGCCGCCCCAACCTCGCCGATGGCAGCCGTGAGCGACTTCTGCTTCATCTCCCACGGCGCCTGCTGAGCGTCGTGCTTCTCCCGTGACTGCATCTGCTTGTCTTGCAATCGAATTAGCTTTGGAGTGACATGATCGATCATATCGGAGCAGTTGTGGAAGTACGCCCTCAATCCGTTCATGCTCGCGAGGGTGCTCTCCCCCAACTCGAAGTTCCTTCGCGTTTTGATGGAATCAAGCCGCCGGAGTAGTTGAAATCGCTTCAATTCCGCGTTCGCTTGCGTCAGCTTTATCTGCTCCAGATTATGACGCAGGTTGGCTGCGGCCTCGGCGGTCGCCAACGCCGGATCCCTCTCGTTCTCGTCGTCCTTCCCCCCCGCCCGGTTCTGCATCCTGTCGCGTAAGTTCTTCAACTTGCGTTTGGCATCGCCGGCATTATTGTTCCCCTCGGCCCCCGACGACCCCCCCGAACTTTCGGAGGCCGCCCGATTCCAATTCTTGAATTGGCTACCCACATGATCGCTGAGCTTGTTCCACGACGCAACGAAATTCTGCTGATCCAACCCCTCCATGGCAATGCCGCCGCCATCCCCACCGATCACCCCCCCGGCCATATTCGCGCGCTCCGTGTGACGTCCGTGCATGTACCTCGAGAACGAGCTCTCGGCGTTCTCCGACATGACCTCCCCCTCGGTCCTGAGCCTCGTGGCCTCGTTCAGCTCCACGCCCGCGAACGCCTCCAGCGACAGCGACAGCGACGCCTCGAGGCTCTGGCACAGGCTCGACTGCGCGTCGGCCAGCTCGTCGAGGATCTCCCCGAGCGCGGACAGGACCGAGACCATCTCGTCGCCGATACTCTGCCTCCTCTCCCTCATTATCCCCGCGAGTTCGTTCTCGTCACGGGGGCCGCCGGCGTCGACGGTCGACGACCCCGCGCCGCCGACAGGATTCAGCCGACACGCGCCGCTGAGCCTGCGCGTCGCCTCTGCCATGAGGGCGCCGCACTTTCCGAATGTGCGAGCGCGCGCCGATATGTCCCGCAGGGTCTCCGTGAGGACGTGAAGGTCCCGCATCTCCCGATCGATGTACGACTGGAGGTAGGGAGAGTCGGAGGTGAAGGACGGTATGGCCGACGACGGCTTGGGCGCGGCGACGCCGTTGTTGCTGTTGAAGCTGCCACCTCCCGCGATGGACCTTCGCAGTGGTCCGGGAGGAGAAGAAATGGGCACCGCGGGAGGAGCGGGGGGAGCGGCATCCCGGGCGACGGACGGCGACGTTGGCATCGGCGATTCCGTCGTCTTGGGGGCGGATGACCCTCCGCCGACAGCGAAGCTGCCGAAGTCCTCGACGAGCGTCCGGGAGACGCGACGACTGGGGTGCCGTTCTCCGTCATCACCGTGATCGTCGTCGTCGTCGTCGTCAGAGGAGAAGGAAGAGGCGCCTGAGGCTGGGGCGGAGGATGCCATGGTTATGTCTCCTTATATCCCAACCGGCAGTACCGGCACCCCAAAAAGATATATTTAGGGCTTCCCCCCGAATTAAATATCGGGCTTCCCCGAAATATCTACTAAGGTAAATAATACTCTATTCTACCTCACTCGTTCGTCCGCGCAGGCGGAGGGAGGGTATCTATCTACAACTGACGGGCGCCGACTTCTGATCCTCCCGACAGCTCTGACGCGCAGGCAGCGAGGAATAGAGAGTGCTGACTGCAGCAAACAAAACTCTTATTTGTCGGCACACTGTCGAATAGGTTCAACCAACCGTGGGTGATATGCCGCCAACTGATGAAAAGATGGCACTCGTCCCAGACGGCGCGAGAAAAGCTTACGCTGGGTTGGATGAGGGAGCGTCAAGGTGAGCAATCGGCTTCCATGCGGCTACTTGTTTATTCAACTCCTTCCGTCCCCGGTGTCCTGCCTCCCGCTAAAGACGACCGCCAACTACTGCCGCGCCAACTTAGGAGCTTTCATGACGTGCGGCATGTCGTCGCGCGCAACACGGAAATGCATCAGACGGAGGGAGGATTCATCAAACCGATTATATTCGGCGGACTCGACGGCATCCTCACATCCTTCGCCATCGTCGCCGGAGCGGCCGGCGGCTCCATGCCCGTCCCAGTCGTCATAGTCCTTGGGTTCTCGAACATATTAGCCGACGCTCTAGCGATGGGAGTCGGCGAATTCCTCAGCTCGAAAGCTGAGAATGAGTGGATACTGAGGGAGAGGGCGCGGGAGAAATGGGAGATGGACAATTACCCCGAGGGGGAAATTCGGGAGATGATCGACATATACGAAGGCAGGGGGATGAATCGAGAAGATGCCACGATTGTCATTGAGACAATGGCAAAATACACAGAATTTTTCGTCGATGTGATGATGTCGGAGGAGTTGTCATTGCGGGTCCCAGACAAAGATCACAAAATTGAGAGCATGAAAGAGGGATTAGTTATGTTTTTCTCTTTTGCAACTTTTGGATCTCTGCCAATACTTGGGTATGTTTTAATTCCGTCATTGTTTCCGTCACTTGGAGAAGACGTGCTGTTTGTTGCAGCGTGCGTTGTGACTGGTACGGTGTTATTCGGATTGGGATGCCTTAAGAGTATGTTCAGGTATGTCTCACTTTTTGTTGTACATTCCACTCATTGCTTTTCCTCAAGTCCTCAACATCATGTCACACTATTTGCATGATGATGACCAAGTGCTTCCAACTGGCTCGTATGCGGTCTCGAAACACTTTTTCTTGGTGGCGCGTGCGCTACCGTTGCGTTTACAGTAGGCCAATTTGTTGACGGTCTAATGGATGCAGAGTAACGAATAAATGCAGGACTTTCTTTCAGTGACAACCATTGTCATACAACTATAAGCATAACACGTCAATCCATGGCAAATCTTCTCAATTATTTCTTTTTATCTATAATTGTTCACATTTGACACTGCCAAACATAATAGATCTCTGCATGATCATGGAGCACACCATAAGCCTTGAGCTTGTGCAGATTTTTTTGCTGCTATCTTTAGCTTATTGCTCTGCATCTTGTGTTCACCATTCAATGAAGACTATGAATATAATACTACTCAGGAGTGAGTTGTTCATTGCTTGTAGCAGCCTCTCAATCACAATATGTTTGTGTCTCATTGCCTAATTCAGTTCCTCCTAAGTGTGAACAAGGTGTAGGTTCCATCTCTTAGCATGGATTCCCCTTCAACATGGGATAGGTAGAAGTATTTTTTCTCATCTGTTGTTATTCCCTCTCAAATACATTCAGTTTTGATCTATTTTACTGCAGCTGGTGAATTATGTTGCTGGATAGAATATGCCCAGCCCAGCTCCATTTGACAGCCACCCCAGCAGAGTTCTTATCAGAGAGTACTACAACGAAAGTTATTTTAAAAGTTCACCTAAGAATATGGACAAAAAATGCAGCCCCCTTCAGTTTTAATGGTATCAGGAGATGCAGGCGAAGTGTGATACAAAGTGGGTGTCTGTGGTAATTCATTTTTTGCCTTTTTATATTTCTTAGAAATTTCAGTTTTTTGCATCCTTTGACCTCATTGCTAGGGGGGCCAGCGGATGAATTTCCCGCCAATTTTTTATTTTATTTTTTGCACCCACAAAACTATGAGAAAAAATCCTAGCGCAAATACATGCACAAAACAAGGGGACAATGGACTGACGGGAGCACCATTTTGTCAATGACCTTGTTATTCTCCCCCCCCTCTTACCTCTTCCCCTTCGTCCAACAATATCATTCCCTTCACAAGGGAATGAATTATTTTTGTCGACGTTATGGCATAATGCACGTGGGGGGCAATGCCTTAGCATTGGCAAATTTGGAATAAATTTTGCACCCGCTGCGTCCGTGCATGACGAAACACGCGAAGGTGCGAAAGTGGTTGGCTTCTTTCATGCCAGCCACAGTAATGCGAAGACTGATCTCCTTGAATAAAACCCCTTCTCTTCTCCGCACAACCCCCTTTATCATCGCGCTCGCTCCGCCTGCCCTTCAAAATATAACAATCATCCAACAATGATGAACCAATAGGATATAGGATGCAACTAATAACAGTGGGGTATTATACGATGTGAGGGAGGTGAGAAGTGCTGGGGAAGATGACAGGGGGGGGCAGAGAGACAATGCTACCATCACTGCAGATGGAGAGGATGATGAGCACTGCCAATGTCTGGACGGTACTTTGGGCTTTAGTTTTTTAAATTCTTTTAGGGTTTTCTACATGAAACCTTAAGCAATAGGTTCACTCTCTCTCTTAAAATAGAAACAACGATATTCTCAATCTCTATTGATCACCCTAGTTTGAAGCATTGATTGCTCTCAACATACTTCAAAGTACAAGGCTCAAGCAGTTACTTTACGAGGGCAATTGGTGCTGAAAGCCAATCAAGGTGGTTGTGGGAACACGAAGCAGTCAAAGTGATGAAAGTGACATCGACATGGTTAAGACGATCGAAGTTACAAGCATGATGAATACCAAAGTCTGCAAATCAATGGGAAGAAGGGAGACAAATACATCATGTGAAAGATGAAGTTTGAGGCGGATCAGGTGATTAAAGACCTGTATGAAGCATACCCACCCGACTTTGAGAATGGGCTTCCAAGCAAAGAAGAGAAGGTGATTCTTGATCTTACAACAACAATAGACAATAGTTGAAGGCAAGAAGCAAAAAGCAGCCTTATGTTGGAAGTCGTCAAACTCTGTAGATCTAAGCTAGGACTAAGCAAATGACTTTCACTGCAATTAATCTTTACTAAAGAAGAAGTGAGCTCATTGAGCTCAACATCAACAGATATTTAAA
>JALLAZ010000724.1:0-12493 GCA_036939755.1 Stephanodiscus triporus | reverse complement strand
CCATGGTCGTGTCACCGTGACATCAAAGCTGCCGACACTCACACCAATCAACAAAGAAAGTAACAATGCTGGAAGCATCACAAAAGCAGTGCTTCGATGGGAAAGGAGGGGAGACGCAGTCAATTGACAATCAACTGTTGTTTCGAAGGAAACTTATTATTCTATGGCTATGTGTCGGGGTCCTATGGGTGCCAGGATACGCCTGTCCTGTTACGCAGATATGGGTGGGGGGGGTTGGGTTCTGGTTAAAAGCATGGGGAGGTCCGTCATGGCTCCAATTCCAGTAGTACTGTACGTTTGACCTGAATTTACCACCGGGTCCCTGAACTCACTTGGGGCATGGTATGGTGATCATTATTGGGTGAGATATGATTGATCGCAGTTTACTTAAAGGAAAGCACCGTTACTTAACAGGTTTTCATTTTTAGGTTCAAAATACTTATGCGGATTTCTAATTTAGATTTCAAATTTACTTAAGTAAATTCACTACAAGTCTCTCATCAATCCGTCCTTCTAATTGGGGGCAAATTCAGGCCAACTTCCAGTGGTGCCCCATGACAAATTTTATGATTGCATTGACTAGTTCAAACATTAAACTAGGCAGTCAATGCAACCATAAAATATGTTGATTAAGGGTCGCGGTGAATTTTGGTAAATTCGGGTCAAACGTATATGGTAGAGAGTACTTAGTACCATAGATAAGTGGCGTATCGTACTCTAGAAAATAGAGTATCAAATACGAGAAGATACTTAAAAGAACAGTTGAGAACCACTCGATTGAATGATCACTGACTAAATAAGACACATCCATGTCGCGGAGACATCGACGATGAGAACTTGAAAGTGTATTCGTCGACGCCCGCCAAAATTGAGGGAGGAGTGAGGTAGGATGCAAAACACGTAACACAGCATATATCTGAACGAACCCTGATATCCTATATAATAATAATCGCCACATTTACACCGGAGGAGGAAGATTCATCCGGATACACCATACCATCCGACGGCGCGTCCATCCCTTTTCCCGTCCCTTCCATCCCGTTGTGCCTGTCGAATAATCCCGACGAGGGAGGGAGAGTAACAGTTAATAATAATAATAATAATAACAAAGGAAAAATGATCGACGACGCTGTCCAAGACGTCGCGGGACGGCGACGACCGTCCGCCCCGGAGGTCGATCTCGAAGACGACGATGATGGGGGAGCAGATCATCAACCGTCGAACGACGACCACGACGATGACGATGACGACGACGAAGACGACCACAACGACGACCTCCGCGTCGATCTAGAGTCGTCGTCGAATTCGTCGAATTCGTCGTCGTTCTCCGGCGGAATGGACGACGACGAAGCGGATCAATTCACGACCGTGTCGGACATCGCATACGGCGTCCTGGCCTCGCCCCGCATCATGGTCGCCTACGACGACGACGACGACAATAACGACAATAACGACAATGAGGGGGGGGTGGCGTCGTCGCGCGATCGGCATGGTCATTGTCGTTGCGCGGGGGAGGAACGTCGCCGCCGCCGCCGCCGACAACAACAACGACGACAACATCGCGGTCATCATCATCGATGGCCCGTTGGCGCCGCGTTGGTGTCGCCGTCGACGGGGACGGCGGGGGATGATGCCTCCTCCACCGTCGACGGAATCGGCAGCGGGAGCGGGTGGGGAGGGATGAAGTCGTCTTACGACTCGTACTACGACATGCAACGCGACGGTCCGTACATCTCCGGCACAAATATACGACAGGACATGATGATCAGGAACGTCGAATCGTGGAATATGGGTGATAACAACATCAACAACAACAACAACAACAGGAACATCGTCGACCTCGATGACGTCGACGACGACGACTTGCGCCAACGACGACGAATGTTTCCGTCAAACGACGTTGACGAGTTCTGCGACCTCGCCGAATGCGGACACGTCAAGGAGAGGAGCTGGGATTACGGCGATAATAGCACGCTCAGCTCGCTCACGCGCGATGCGTGCTTCTCTCCGATGACAGGCAAGTTCGGGAGGGGCGGAGGCGGGAGGATGATGATGCCGTCGTCGTCGTCGTCGCCCTCCTCCTCCCCTTGGTACTACTCTGCGTCGTCGAGGATGCAGCAGCTCCAGCCCCGTCACATGTCGTCGCCCCCTACCACGCCTAAGAAGAGGGGGAAGATGGCCGGGGGAGGAGGATTGGCCCGTCCCGCCATCCTGAGTGAACGCATCGCCACGGGGGGACACGTACCCCTCGACGACTCCGACGTCGTCGTATCGTCGTCCCGACCACCCGCGGAGGTGATCCTGATCAACGCAGCGACGGCGAATGCATTGGCGAAGGTCCCCCACGAATTGCCATTCTCGTGCGATCAAGACGGGACGCACTCTGTCAGTCACGAGTTCACACCCTCCTCGATCGACAACACGAGCGGCGGCGGCGGCGGCGTCGTCGTCCTCCTCGATCCGTGGCGCATCCTCGTTCACAAGAAGGTCCCCCCCGTCGAGTCCTCCCCGCGCCGATCCCGTCGTCGTCTCGTTGCGTTGTCGCTGTTGGTCCTACTCCTCGTCGGGATCGCCGTCGGGATCGCGCTCGCGTATGGGGGGGGGGGGGACGGCGTACACGCGATGAAGGGGCACGACGTGGTCATGTGGGGCGACGTGCCAGGCACGCAGGATGCGTGCTGCGTGATCGTCGACGTGGCGAGGCCGGGGGAGGATGGCGGGGAGGAGGACGAGGGGAGCGACGGGGGGGGGGAGGACGTTCCCCCGATCGCGGACGCATCCTTGGCGGTCCTTCCGCCGTCCAACGGCGGATACGACGACCACGATCCCGACCCGATCGTGCCCGCGTCCGCCCCCGTCGCGACGTCGGGGGGCGGATCGACGGCGAAGGATCCGACCGCGTCGCCGACGCGAGGTCCTACCCGGGAGGAGTCGACGTCGTCGGGAGGGGGGGCGACGGCCTCGCCGACCGCCGTCCGACGGCCCGCGCCCTCGCCGTCGCCCGATCGGGGAGAGGACCACGCCTCGGTCGCGAGACCCTCCGCCTCGCCGACGACGACGTCCCCGACCGCCGGGATGCCTGTCGCCGCATCGTCTCCGTCGGCATCACCGACCGCGAACGATACCCCTACGACGACGACGTACCCGACCACCGAAATGCCGGTCACGGCATCGCCGACGACGTCTTCCTCCGCCTCCTGGGCTCCGGTCGCGGTCACCGCAGAGCCGACGCCAAGATCTCCCTCCGCCTCCCCCACCGACGCCACCTGGGCTCCGGTCGCGCTCACCGCAGAGCCGACGACAAGATCTCCCTCCGCCTCCCCCACCGACGCCCCGGTCACCGGGTCGCCGACGATCTCTCCATCCGAAACGCCAACGACGTTCGTGGCGCCCGAACCGACCCCATATCCGATGATCATCTTCTCGAACTGTCCCGACGAAGCCACGGATGACACCAAATACCAAAAAGGGGTGATGGTGTCATATCGTTCGGATGATCCCATGTGGAAGGTATACGAATGCCTTGTCGGAGCTTGCAACGCTGCGGGATTGTCGACCGAAAGGACATGGGCCTTGCGCGGACTGTGCAAGCCCTCCAACGACCAGATCAAAGGCGACAGCGAAGATGATGCCCCCGAGGTTTGTTTCCCTGTTTTGCCGAGTACGTAAATATTTCATCTCCCCAAAACTGACCGTATGTAATTCTTTCGTCGCCATCAGCCTACTACCTCTCCGATTGAGCCCCCTTATCCAGAGGATAGATATTTGCCAGACGAGGAAGTAGTTTTCAGGAAGTGATTGCATGTCAAGCACGTGCACTTGATTAGGAATTAGGACCGCACAGTCGAGAATGTACATTCATTACGTAGGAGTATAATATTGCTATGTAACATTAAAGCTGAAAATCTTATTTTGGATTGGCCAAACATCCATTTTACCACAAACTCTACAGGCTATTTTCTAAGACTTCACTCAATCGCTCGTTAAATAGAGCTCTTGTGCATTTACATGGGAAGTGAGGAGTTTTCAAAGATTTTCTTCAGCGGCAGGATCAGCCGGCGGCGGTACACCCTCCACATTATTCATGCCTTCTTCAAAATCCATTCCTAAGTCGAACGCCATGTTCATCATCGCGTCGTTCTCCAAATTCACGTCGTCTTCGAAATCAATTTCGAATTGAGGAGCGATATCGGCATCTTCCACTTCGATTTCGCGTTCCACCATGTTTAGGTGATCGAAGTCACGCCACGGCCTCGGGAGAGGGCGTTGGATTGGCGGGACAACGTTTCTCTCGACCTTGTGGGATAGGAATGCCGACCACTCGTCCTCGTCGCACGATTTAATGCTGAATTGATTGCCCTTGATCCCGAGTGACTCCCACGAAAAAGACGCCGCGAAACAAAGCTCCCCCCCTTCGTTAACGACGTCCATGGTGCCGGTAAAAGGGTCCGTTTTCATCTTTTTTGTCTTGCCGTCCTTCGTGTAAATTTTCAGCACACGACGATCTGCATCATATTCCATCCCAAAAACTCCGGAAGCCAATATATTCCAAGATTTCTGAAACGCGACGGACGAGCCGTTCTCCTGCTGCCGAAGGATTCCGATGGATCCCAGCGACAGCCAACTTCTGTGAGGGAAACAATCGTACCTGATGATCACCCGGTGCATTCCAGATACCAGCGATCTGTTGGTCGAGAAGAGCACGTGTCGAATGTCTCTAATTCTATTATTTTCATTGATGATCATGGGGTGGGCGGGATCGTTCCTGCGAACCCTGTGAAGAGGTACGAATTTGTACGTGTTCACGAGGACGTGCCCCCCCCTTATCAACAATCCGTCGGTGTTAGAATATGGCTCGATCGCGCCCCTTCCCCACGGCTTGGCATACACCCGATCGAAGGAGAGATTGTCGGGCTTCCTCAGGTAACGCATCGGCGCACCGTCGTCTACGGAGGTTATCTGGAAGTCGAAGTAGAATATGCTCCTGGTGAGCTGCTCCATCTGATTCAGGACGCCAACCCACGTCTTTCCGTCATCGGGCGAACATAGCGATTGCGTGTTTGTGCCCTCGGCGTACACCACCCTCCTCGTGGCGACGTCCTTCCCGTGGGAGAGGGTAACGATCCCACACGGTCCGGTGGGCAACTGGTCGTTGAATCTCGTCACGATGTCCCTCGACACGTCCTCGACCTTCCTGAAGATTTTGGTGCAGACCAATCCGAAGGAGGATAGGTCCCTCCCGCCCAGGAATTCCACTATCGGATTCAATAGCTCGTCGGGGAGCTCGTTGAGGGGGAAGGGCGTCACGCACCGCTTGAGCTCCACGACGGAGCTCGGGATCAGGAGGCGATCGCACTTGAAGTAACGGCACGGGAATGTGTATTTGGTCCCGAAGGACCGGAGGGTGAACAGCTCGACGCAATCGGTGCAAACTCGCGTGATGCGCGGCACCATTGGTACTCTACACGATATGGGAGGCCATATTCCTCGGCGTCGTCGATCCGTCGAAGCCCCCGCGACGGTGCGCGGGACGGAAAAGCTCCATCTCGAAGAACGATTCCATCCCCCGACATTCGATGCACCCCGCGTTGGTCCGCTCGTCCGCGTCGGTGACCTCGATCAGGCTCACGCCCCGGACGCCGCAATGCTCGTCGCACGCGACGACGCCGCATATTCCGCAGCATCGTATACGTCCCGTGACCGACATGACGTCGTCGGCCACGCACATCTCGCAGACCCTGAGGGGGAACGGACGGAGGGAGGGGGGGGGGGCGCTTCCGTGGCACATGCACGTGCGCATGGGGACGATCCCCTCCTCGCCGGACGCGGCCTCCTCCTCCTCCTCCTCCTCCTCCAACTCCTCCTCCAACTCCTCCTCCAACTCGTAGGGTCCCCCCCCGTCGTTCGACGACGGCACGAATCGACGGTACGATCGCGACCCGGAGGTGCACCCGCACAGGTGACACGCCCCCGATCGATTCAATTCCACGATGTTACGTCGCCTTTTCGTTTCGAGGTTCTCGTGGGGCGCCATTTGTTAAGTTTCGGCGGCGCGACGCACGTGTTTTGCGGGGGCGATAATTATTTGTTCGAGCAGGCACCAATTCGTTATGATTATTTGTCGTTATGTTTGGTTTGGGGGGGACCGGGCGGGGGTCTTTAAAAATAATGAGCCAAAAACAAGGGGGGGCGGGGAAACGCCCGTCGTTTTCCACGCCGTGCTTCTCCGCGCGCAACGGGACAGAATCCCATGAAAATCCTTCTCTTCTCTTGACGCGCGTGCTTCTCGCGGTGGGACAATCCCAGAAAATCCTTCTCATGTATCGATATGGAGGAGGAGGGAGGGTCAAGCATAGCATGGTGTCGGACTGGGCTTTGGTACCATGTGAAATACAGTAAGCAAAACCGGGACAGCAGCGAAGCTTCCCACTATGGTCCGCCACCCTGTCCTAGCAAACTACCTAGCAAAAAAATAGAAGCCAATGGAGTTAATGGCTCTCCTTCACACTGATAAACCTTATTCCATTCACAAGATATGGCCAGTTTCAATTAGTTGATTGTATCTGCGTTTTGATTACTACTTTATCAATGTAGCATTGCTGGAATGGGGAACAGACACAGGCACTCGGCCGATGGTGGCATCCAGTGGCTTCCGATGAAGCCCTGGATGTGCTCCATCGGGCGATGCGCCCAGCATTGTACCGCCGCACCGGCATGGCCATCGAAGTAGCCAGCGATCAGCGTGCACTTTATTATACTCGTCATTTTTTGCGCAGAGTGTGTTTAGAATGATAAGTGTCCAGGATGCTAAAGTTTGAATCTCCCCTTTTGTAATGCCATCATTCATATCATCAAGTAAAAAATGTTTCACACTCCTGTTTTTGGCCAAAGCATTGGCAATAAATTGCATGACATTGTCGTCAAATGAGTGATACCAAATGTCATCGTAATTATTGCATTGTCTCTCAGATCACTTTTTCCTTGGCTGGTACTAATGTCAGCGTCGTGTCGGGGATTTCCCCCCCAAAAAACGACAGACATGCCGACATGTCGGCGCAATGTCGCCGACACAACACAGACCATGTCGGCGACATCGAGCCGTGTCGGCTCCTCAGATGCCGTTTCGATGTCGTGTTGGCATGACAATTACCCGACATGTTTGCACATGTCGGCAAAAAAACTACATATAGTACTATGATATAATGCAACAATCAAATAATGCGATGCAGCGGTGGCCTTGGGAGATGGCGGCGACACGATGGCATTTGGGGAGGCATGTCGGGCGGCCATTGAAGGTAGTGGCGGCGCTGGGCCGCGGCGGAAGATGAGTGACGAGGGCGTCGACGTCGACGTCGTGCGACAAGATGGGAGGTCGGCGACAGGTAACTTACGACACTGTGACGACGAGATGCAACGTGACGATGCAACAATCAAACAAAGTGGGCGTGACAAGATGTGTCAGGGGGCGCAATACAACTACGAGGCTATACGAGACGTGACGAAGCGATGATTCGACGACGACAAGACGAGAGAGACAACGAGAGACAAGATGCACCAGTGAACGACTTGGCGCCGTGGCAACGCGATGGGACGGGGTGCTACAACAAGGAGCAGAGAGACAAGAATGCAACAACCAAACAGACGAACAAAGGAACAGACGAACAACCAAACAAACAAAGCGGGTGAGATGTGAGGCGATGACGCCGCAAGAGGTGAAGACGTGACGCTAGGGTGTGATTTTTGTTGGGCGGGGGCGGAGGGGCGGTTAGTATCGTAGTCAACATTTCACGTAGGAATACTCAAGTCTACGTTGTCTGTTTGTGGTACGTCAATGTCGGAAAATAGAGACACAAAAGTGAGCCGACACACTAAAAACCATGTCGCCAAAATAGGCCTGTCGGAACGAAAATAGGTGACATTTCGCCTTGTTGGCGACATGTCGGCGACATTTCGCCTTGTTGGCGACATGTCGGCGACATGTCGCCAACATTTCCAGCCAAGATTTTGTCCAAGGCACTTATGGGGTTTTTCAGAAGGAGAGAGAACAAAAATTGCCATTCTCTGTATCATTCAGTAGAGTTTTCTCTTAAGTCAAGCTCCTGCAGTCTGCTGCTGTTGTTGGTTAGCGCATTGGTGAGAGAATGAAGTGTCAATAAATCTAATCTACTAGTATTGCTGAGGGATAGATGCTCCAGGGTGCTATTCGGACTCTTAGATGTGGTCAATATGCTCCTCCAGCCTTCATCAGTTACATCATGATTTTTGCCGAGGGTGATTACTTTCAGATGGGCGGTTGCATCATTCATATTTTTGTCATACAGATCAAGATCCTGGTCTTGCTACCTCAGCCACAACACTGTCAGTAATGATGGAGAATCTGAAACCAATTGTGCCAGAAGATTGGATTCGTTCAACCACAGCAATGCCAATAATGGGGTAGATCCATTCCTCTTGATCATAGCACTTTCTAGCTTAAGTTTCCTTAAATCATGATGACCAGACAGTGAATGGAGGCACTCTAGCATTGAGTCATTGTAGATCGAGTGAGTGATCTGGTTTGTATAGCTCGGAGGGCTGCATCCTGCAAGTGTGAATTATTTTAAAGAATGAAAGTAGCTTAGAGCCAACGAATATTGCAGGTATGATTCGCCAAAGTTATATCTGGTAATCTCCATGCACTCTAGGGCATGATTGTGCTTGAATAACGGATGCAAAGGTTGAAGTCTTCCTCCAACGTAGAGGTTATTACCATCAATGCTCGATTTATCAATTGATTGGTTTGATGCAATTTCATGAAAAGGTTCACCCCCCCTCCCCCCCCCCGCTCATGTCAAAATCTCTAATTTTTATTACCAGTTCTTGCAAGTGCACGTTTCAGCCAATTCCCCTCCTAATCCTTTTTCATGCATATGCATCTTTCAAAGTTAAGAGGGGAGCATACCGAGATAAGTATCTGCAGGATGGATCAAATATATGATATCAAGAATCCTCTTTGAGTCCGGATCACCACGCTCCTCAAAATCATAGAAAAAAGTTATCGAATCAATGGAGACAACTCAGTATTATCAATAATCTATGCTGCATTGAATATCGATGTTACATGCGACGTCTCAAATGATTATGAGTATTTATCCTACTCTTCTCATTCTCTAGAGAGATAACTCTCTTAAACTTCTCAAAAAGCTTACCCATCAACAATGGCTTACACATATCAACGAGATGTTAATAAACGAGATTACTTCATTATCATATGATTAAAATCACTACCACAAAACAATACGCGAAAATATACCCAGGGTGTGTAGGTTTGCTAAACATTTCGCCCGATGGTGTGGGATCAAAGAAATAACGCGGGATCGAAGTCGTCATCGAAACTGTCGACCAACAGATCGAGAAAGTCCTCGTCATCGTTGTCGTCGCCGCCGCTTGACTCGGAGGAGCTGCTCTCGCCCGAGGTGTGCATGACGTGAGGAGATGCCTCGTGGGTGGCACCGAGATCGGCCAGATTGGCCGACGCAACCGCGGGCGCCACCCCTCCTTGGATGATGACGCGGCCCGACACTTGTTGTACGCCGACCTCTTCTACCCCCTCCATCGCCTTCACCTCAGAATCAAGCGCGGGGAGGAGGTCGGACAGCCGCTCCTCTTCCCGCCGCTCCGTCTCATCCGTAGAAGAATCGTCGTGAGCACCAGCAATCTTCACTGCGGGAAGATAATTTAGGTTTGTCCGAAAAGGAAACAATGGGTTTCCCCATGTGTCATGTTCGGGACAAGGGGTGTTGCATTCCCTCCGAGGAAGAGGGAAATGGACAACTATAAGGTTTGATCGTGTCATTTCGACTATGCTTGTCGTGAATTGATCGGGGTTAAGTGCTCCTTGGATTCTTCGATAGGACTGACGACGAAGGCGACGAGAGGAGTGGCGGCTTCCCCTTCCTCGACCGGGGCGTTATCCTGGGGTTCGGACAAGAGGGGGGGAAAGGGATCAGGGTCAGTGTGAGGGCGAGACGAGCAATCCGGGACGAGGGGAGGCGAGAACGAGGTGACGGGGTTGGGGAAGACGTCGAGGGGCGGACGGCCCGAAACGGAAAAGACGGGAGATGTTGGGGGACTGTCGGATCTTGGGGGACTGTTGGGATGGCTCACCACAGTCGTGATGGGCTGCAGTGCCGGAGCTTGGTGCGAGCCTCCCAACTTGGTCAGGAGCTCGATGTGGCGTTCCATGCATCGCACCTTCGCCTCCATGTCTTGGTACTTGATCTTCCAGCTCTCGACCTCCCCCTCGAGCTCCTCGATCCTCGAACGAGTCTTGTTCCGGCTGGCCGCCGCGCTCTCCCGATTGCGCTCCCTGCGCTGCTCCTTGCGCCATTGGGAGAGTTCCTCCTTCGACATGGGGACGGTGGGGGGGGCGTAGAAGTTCTGGGGACGGTTGAAGAGGGGCGATTTCTTCTTCGCCTCGAGCGGCTCCGGCCCCGACGACTGGAGGTGTTGGTCGTCGTCGGGGACCTTGCGCTTCTTCAAGACGACGGTTTTTCTTGCTGCGGCGGCCATGGTCTTCGTGATATTCCTTGCTTGTTGAGAGGAAGAGTGCTCGAGGGGGAGGGGGGGGGGCTCTGCTTTGCTTCGGCAAGGGCGGGTTATACAATGGGAGGAGTGGTTTGCCGGAGCCTCCGAAACTCGAAGAAATAATGCGAATCTTGGATCTTGGTAGTCTGTCTGTAGACGTGCACATTAAATTTTACAACTTTTCGGACCTCGTATATATCTCGTAAAATGATACTATTCCATCATAGAAAATTCCGCGTGGAAATTTAACGTCTTTTCGAAAAAAATTAGCTCTCCAGGGTGTTTAACCCTTCTTGGGTTCCCCGAGAGGGTATCGCCGATTTTCCGGTATGATGCCCTACGTATTCCTATGTTAGACACATCCCACAACAACAAAAAAGGCAAATTGGCGCGTCATGACATAAATGGTCGATCGCAGCCGCCATGGTGACCCACTTACGGCGCCGCCGCATACAACAGTCGCCCAACATGTTGGATGATTGTAGTATGCGGTGGCGCCGGGAGTGGGGCATCATGGCGGCAGTAGGATGACGGCGGCTGCCATGGTCTGTGGGTGCGTATTTTAGCTAGCTTTAGCTAGCATTTACGTAGCAAAACAACGATTTTTTTAGATTACAATGAGTACAAAAATCATCAACACCCTCCATTCGAATTGACGCATCGGAAAAACAAACGCTCCCCCCGCTAAGCAGTCAAAGGTTTCCGCGAGTTAAAGCCTTTCCTCATAATATAGTTTTCGAGGCTTAATTTTAAGAGCTTGACCATAGGCGCCTAAAAAGCCTAGTCGGTCGGGAACCCATTAATCCCTATTAGACGACCAGCATACCGTTGGATTTGTCTTGTTGCACTGAATCGTTTTGTTGTGGCCCCCATTTCTTAAAACGGTCGCATCAATCTTAAATTTGATTTTATCTAATTTGCTAATTATAATAGATTTAGTGTCTGGTGCTTAATCCCCGGTGGTGCTTAAACCCCGGTATATGGTAGATAGTTCTTGTACTTTATTATTGGGTGGCTGCCGTAGGTAATTCGTTTTTGGTTTTTGTGTGAGCAATAGTTCCAGATTTGGACTTGCTGAAAATCTGGTCCAGATTTGCTTTTTGGTTTTCTTGTGCCGTAAATATGGAATTGCTGAAAATCTGGTCCAGATTTGCTTTTTTGGTTTTCTTGTGCCGTAAATAAAGAATAGACTTTTTCTGGATGGCTGCGTGAGAATTTGTGGGCATTTCTCAGTAGTGAGCCTTGAGAAAGATGATCCGCCCCTCCACCATTTCCTCACCTGATGATCAACCATGGCCGGAACTTTGACCCATCAGCAGAAGAAGAATACCGTCAGGCTTGTGATGTTCCTGATTATGCTTGCTTGCTACCACAACAGCCTCCGCATCTGTTCCTGCCTGTTGAGGGCAGTGTTGATCCCTCCTTCTCTCTCGCCATGGCAAAAATTATATGATGAGGGGGACTCGTCGTCGTTCCTCCACGTCACAGTTTTGACAAGAGAGGCTTTCGACTCTCTTGTCATGATTGTGAGGATTCCGCCTGGTCACAGCCTCCACCGGCGGCGGAGGAGGAGGCCCTGGTCGCTTATGCCAGATAGGATGTTGGGACTTTTGCTTTGTTATCTGGGCAGCCAAATGATGATTAAGTGGCTCTGTTTGATTTTTGGAATAACCCCCCCACCTTGCTGCCATATCCTCAAAAAATTCTTTGTATGACAGTAAAGAGGTTGTGGTTTCGTCCGCTTGCAAGGATTGTGTTTCCAAATGAGGAGAAAATGCAGAGGTTTGCGGAGGACTGGTTTTCATCCTAGCTGGAGCAGTTTGTGTCGTTTGGGATTTTTTTCTGGTACAAGTCTACGCACGCGTAGACTTGTACCTATTTTCTACGGTAACTTAAGGCCGGCTGGCACGCAAACCGTTTGGCTACT
>JALLAZ010000723.1:0-14480 GCA_036939755.1 Stephanodiscus triporus | reverse complement strand
TTTGTGATGTTCTAACATCGCCTGTTTTTTTCTAGTGTGTGCCCCTGCTGAGATATCTGACGCACAAGCGTAAAAAACCATCTTTTCTGGATAAAAAATAACACGATGAAGCCGCAGCCTCGTGCCTCCTCCCCCCCCTCCCCCCCCCATCCTAGAGCTCCCCCCCAGCGAACCATCTTCCCTAAGGGGTCAAGCTGCCATCAGCGTGCGAGATCGAACGCCCGCGCGTTCGTTTTTTTTTAGACGCCGCAGACGCCGAGAGCAATTTCTCGCGCAATTTCGGGCTCCGTCGACGCCCCCGATGCTGACGTCGAGCACCGCGCCGATGCCCTTGGTGCCACAGTACCCTTGATCCCCCCGCCGTTTCCACCGCGGTCATCTCCACCAACGCCAACTCCGACATGAGGTAGCTAACGCTGGTGACAGGGAAGATGGCAGGGGGGGGAGGGGGAGCGCGACGATGCACCGCGCTCACCACGACACCAAGCGACGGGGCGTTTGAGGCCGCCGCCCAAAACACAACAATCAAATTGCCAACGTCGGGGTGCAGCGCATCTGCAAGGCGCCTACGACGCGACAACGGGGGGGGGGGCGATTACGGGAGGCAAAGAGGGAAAGGCGGAGCATCTGTGATCGAGGAGGACGGCGCGGCGCCCCCAAAACACAACAATCAAATTGCCAACGTTGGGGTGCGGCGCATCCGCGAGGCGCCGACGACGCGACAACGGGGGGGGGGACGATTACGCTGCGAGGGCGCAGATACAAGACAACCACAGGAGGGGATACGGGAGGCAACGAGGGGAAGGCGGAGCGCCTGCGATCAAGGAGGACGGTGCGGCGTGGTCGGACGATGATGGCCGGCGAGAAAAGGGGGCGAGAGGAAACACAACAATCAAATTATGATGATGCATGAGGGGGAAGAAGACGACGACAACGAAGAAGAAGACGATGACAATGACGACGGCAACGACAACAGCCGATGGCAGCAACAGTGGGGGGAGAGGGGGGAGTGTGGCGAAGTAAAAAGAAGCCCCTCACAACATCACGATGAGAACGAGAAGGGGGGACAACAACGACGGCCACAACAACTACACAACAATCCATCACAGTGAACGGGAGAGGGGGGAGGATGGTGGCGACAGCGCAAGGAGGCCATCATCACCATAACAAGTTAAGAGTTAATATTAATAGATATTAGTTGTTGTTTGACCCCCCCCGTTGAATTCCTACGTAGGATGTACTGAATTCCTACATATAATTTTGTTCCCGCCATTTTGTAAAACCCCACCCCCACCATGGTGTCCGACGCTCGGTAGCCACAACGGCCCATTTAAAGATGAAACCATGCCCCAATACTTTAGGGGCATCTTCCTCAAGTGTATGGGAATAATCCCCATGATTTTTATGTCTCACTGGCTCGTAGTTTTAACATGGCAATACACACTAACAGCAGGGTGTGTATATTTGCTAGCTGTGTGCTAGCTTGTGCTAAAAATACTGTGGTAGCACCAACGGCCAACTTAGAGATGGAAACATATCCCAATACTCAATTGGCATCTTCCACATGTATATGAGAACTTCNTTTAATGTTTGGGGCACACAACGGGTGGGTTCTGGTCAATTTTTTCCAACCAAACTTTCAGGATATCATATTGGTACATAGTAGAGCAGTTTAAAACACTCAGAAGTGGTCTGGGGGGTATTTGAAAAAATCACATTTTTTCCACCGGACCCCCTATCATGACCTGCCCTGGCGGGACATAATAATCACCAGCTGTGGCTCCATTTGGGCAAATAATGCAGGGTTTCTCAGGTTCAGTGGGGCAGCAATATAACTGCTCAAAATTCTCAGCCCATGCACAACTTTTGGTTCCTTTCTCTGAAAGCTTGGCAGCATCGATGAGTTCCGCACTCGTCGTATGATCCCCAACATCAGCATAAGGGGCAAAATCATCCCCAGATGTGGCACCATTCCGGCAAATTATGCATGGGTTCACCTGCTGGGCATACACGCCAGCACCGGCCAGGACGAAAGCAAGAGTGAGGATGCAAGTCTTCATATTATACTAGTCGAGAGGATGTGAGCACAGCACGAGGAGTTTGCAGTATGCGAATGAAGCGTATGCCAAAGAGTGCGTTATCAAAACGTTATGAGCTTCGGCCGGCGGCGACTTTTGTTGTTGTGAGAGAAGAGAAGACCGCTCGACACTCCCGAACACGACCAGCACCAACCACCACCACCATCAAGACCACCCCAATTCATAAGTAACGTACCTAGCTAGAACTCAAGCAGCACAACGAGATGTCGAACCAATGCCCACCAAAAGAAGCATCCCTCCGTCATGACCGCGACGACAATGTGCCGCCGTCGCCGTCGTCGTTGACGTCCTTGTCTACTCCGCCTCAAGTCCGTAAAAGGTAGAGTGTATCATGACACACATACTGAAAACGGACTGGTATCAACTGTCTGTGTGACTCAGGAGATGAGTCAGTGACGTCACAACAAAAATTTGGGAGAGAAGAGGAAGGAGAGAGAAATCTACTATCGTGCAATCTACACCTAGAGAGAGTCCCTGGAAGTAATAGAGCTTTACGACCGCTTGTCGAAATGACGCCCTGTACCCTAGCCGCCGCAGCAGCCCTCGTCATCTCAACGGCATTCCTCTCCGCCATCCCATTCGCCTCAGCGTTTCTCGCTCCCCCACTGACGAACAATGTCCCTCCATCGATGCGACGCGTAAGCCGCGGTGGGGAAACATCGCCGTCGCGTTCGTCGTCATCGCCCGCGCCTTTCATGGCCGCGAACGACTCCTTCGAACTCACAGTCAAGCTACCCGGACGGGAGGAGCTGATAGCACAGATGAAATTCAAGTCAGTCCTCGACGTCCCGAGCGAGCTCGTCGAGGTTCGATACTCCGTGCCCTTCGGCCTGAACGTCGAGCCCAAAGACAACTTCGCGATGTGCACCAAGGACGGACCGGGCGGGGAGAAGGTCGGCGACGTCCTGCGTTACACGAGCCGGTGGACGCTCGGCCTGCCCCGGGGGGACGGCGTCATCACCACCGCCATGTCGTTCAGCGGCGGCATCAGTTGGCAGTGTTCGATGTTCGACGTTATGAAGGCGGGTAAATGGGACGCGGTAGTTGAGGCCCTCGTAAGCAACGAAGCGAGTCGCACGAACGAGGTGGTCTTGCTGTTCGAACGGCCTGTGACGGGAGTGAAGGAGTAGGGGCGAAAATCCTCTGGGTGGTGATATTGAGAGATTGAATGGTTCGCCGGTCACACCATCAAAAGTAACGTACTAGTACTGCCATTACGACTACGAATATTGCAAAACGAAGGAGGAGATTGGCATCTCCGGTTTCGAATAGCGAGGATGACAGCACCGCCTCCTTGAAGGAATCCATGAACTCTTCGTCCGAGAATCGTTCCGCGGATTTCCTCCCAGCTTCTCTCACGCCCTTCAATACTTCATCCGACGATCCGTCCCTTTTGAAAATTTCGTACATCATCGCGGCGTATTCGTCCATGGTGCTCGCCAAGCATCCTGTCGGCATATCGCCGCCCGACAATGTCTGCGAGTGGTCGTTCTCAAAATCCCACGGTCGGAGGATGATGTCTGATTTAGGTCCACCGGAATCGTGCGCGACAGTGACCAGGCCCGCGGCCATCATCTCGACGACGCCGATGCCGAAATGCTCGTTCCACATTGTGTGTATGCCCACGCTCGCCCTGCGTAGGTAATCCCTCACCACAGAGTATGGCTGATTTAACACGAATTTCACGCGATCCTCCACCTGCAATTCCCTCGCGAGCTCCCGCAGCTCGTCAACTCTCCGTCGATCGTTCGCTCCCCTGCAGCTTCCGATCAATACGAGCGTGACGCCGACCTCCCTCATGGCCCCATCATGAATTTCGAGGAGTTTGGCGAAGGATCTCAATTGCAGGGCGTGGTCCTTCTCGGGTCGGAATTGCCCGATGGAAATAATCATTCTTTCCCGACCCGTAATCGGGAAGTCCCGGACGCTCCTCGTGTCGACCGGGGGGAACACGACGCGTATCTTCCCCGCCAACTTCCACAGGCGTTCGATGTGCCCCCTCGTCCAATTCGAATTCACCATGACCAGGTCGGCCAGGCCGCCGACGAGGCCGTAGCAGACGGCGAACGCGGCGTAGTACGCCAACTTCAGTCGAGACGCCATCGGATCCGACGCGATCTCCGCCCCGTTGTTGTACGACGGCCGTCGCTCCCGCACGAGGGAGAGCATGTCCGCGCTGATCGTCGGATAGTGGACATAGGTCCCGACCCTGCACCCCGCCAGGACCCTCGCGACGAGGAACGTGAAGGCGCATCCCGTCGTGTCGACGTACGCGTGCGGATTGACCGCGCCGAGGGCGTGATACGCCAGCCTCGCGGTCCCCCACGACTCCGCGATCAACGTCAGGCGTTTCGGCTCGTCTGGATTCCGGGCCGGAGGACGCGAGAGGAACGAATGCGATGAAAAAAAAACACGTGGCGTCGGGGGGGGGCGAGGCGAGGCGAGGCGAGGCGCGGCGCATCGGTTCCTTCGGCGTGAGGAAACGCACGAAAGAGGTCGCAATAATAAATATACTCACCCAGGAAGTGTTTCAGTTCGTGAAGGTGGACGAAGTGCACGGGCAGGGACGAGGGCAAGACGATGGAAAATCGCGTCCGAACGTCGTCCATCGTCCTCCTGTCGTAATCGTCCGACGGCTCGTCGATGGTGTACACCACCACGCACAGGTTCTTGCAATTCGCGAGGACGTCGCTCGAGTAGGAGGAAGGAGGACTCGTCGCAGTCATCCTGGCCCCTCGTCGTCGTTTCGTCGCCAACTTCCCCTCCCTCAGCTCGCCGAGGGCCTGGATGGACTTCCATAGCACCCTCTCCCCCCCGCCACCCGAGGAGCAGCGAGGGTGGAAGAATCCGACGACGAACATCCCGACGTCGTCGTCGTCGCCGCCGCCGCTATCGTCCTTCGAATTCCTCCTCTTGGTGCTCTTGGCGTTCTTCTTCTTCGCGGCCGAGGCGGCGGCGGCGGCGACGACGACGGCCCCGTCGCGATTCGTCCGTCGCATATGGGCCACGAAGGCCTCGCGGACCTCGTGGAACGAGTGCCGAGCCTGATGGAAGATCAGGAACGCTGTCGCGACCGCGGCGAGGAGGGACGCCCTCGCGAGGTGCCAGAAATATTCGGTATCCGGCGCGGCGGACGACGCCGTCGTTTGGACGGCGGACATGGCGCAGGACGTCGAGCGTCACTCCTCGTTGAGGGAGCACGGACAGCTGGCAGTACGAACTTACTCTAGCTCTTTCTGACTTCCCGCCTTCCGCCCGTCTCGTGGGACGGACGGTGGATTTTTTTTAGCCAAAAATGAAATACACACGAGACACGTAGGAAATCAGTACAAAAAAACGAGCCAACCAGAGCAGATCAGAGTGATCAGAGTTCTCATCTATCTCTCATAAACCTTCACCTCAACCCGCAACCAGAACTCAGTAACACACTCCGTTCTCCATCCTCTTCCTCTTCGTCTGAATCGGCCCCAAAGCGCAGCATACTACTGCTGCCAAATCTTGCCCGAACCCAAGGAAGATCGCCATGAGTAACCCAAGTCTCTCATCAAACAAGAGCTGCACGTCTCCCCATCCCGAAAGGTTCTGGGTAGACTACGTGATGGAGGCCGATTCCTTGGCCCACGCTCGCAAACTGGCGAGAGAACTGTGTTTGGAACAAACCGTCGAGCTTCCGGGTCAGGTCGATGCCGTCAAGCAAGTCGAGGAGTACACCGTCGGGACGGTAGAATCCATCAAGGAGCTCTCGAGGGGGACCTATCGCGTGACGGCCGGGTTTCCCAACGATACCGCGGGAGGCGAACTTACGCAATTCTTGAACGTTGTGTTCGGGAACACGTCGCTCAAGAAGGGCGTTTCGGTGGCGATGGTGACGCTCAGCCATCACTTGACGGACGATACTACGATGTTTCCCGGTCCAAAGTTTGGTATTCAGGGCCTGCGAGACTTGGTGGGCGTCCCCCAAGCACCTCTGTTATGCACCGCCCTAAAACCCATGGGCAAGTCGGCGCGGGAATTCGCCGACATGGCGTACGCGCTCGCCAGGGGAGGGATGGACATTATCAAGGACGACCACGGACTGGCGAATCAGGTATGGGCGCCGTTCGAAGAACGGGTCAGGCTTTGCGCCCAGGCAGTCCAGAGAGCGAATGCGGAAACCAACAAGAAATGCCTGTACGCCCCGTGTTTGAATTCGCCCGCGGGGAAGATTTTACAACGTGCTCGATACGCCAAGGAGGTTGGCGCCGGAGCTGTCATGGTTCTTCCCGGCATCGTCGGATGGGATGTGGTTCGAGAACTGGCCGCGGATCCGAGCTTCCGGCTGCCTATTCTTGTTCACCCGGCAATGTTGGGTGGATGGCTGCATACCGACGACGATGGCACCGGTGACATCGATCCCGCCGGGGGGGGGAATGGCGTCCATCATCACCCACGTGGACTCTCTCACGAGTTCTTGTTCGGGGTTCTACCAAGATTATGCGGAGGAGACGCTGTCATCTTTCCCAACTCATCGGGCCGATTTCAGTTTTCACGTGCGGAATGCGAAGCCGTCGCCGACGCATGCCGTCGACCCATGGGACGGTTTGAGCCCGTCTTTCCATCCCCCGCAGGAGGTATGAAACTAGATAGAGTCGATGACATGCGCCGAACGTTCGGAGAAGATCTTCTTCTTCTTATTGGTGGCTCTCTCCTAGAACAGGGTCCTGATCTGGAATTCGATGCCAAACTGTTCGCACATTGTGCTGGTAGAGACAAACCGTACGCCGCTCTTGGAGATGATACGATTGGCGCCGTGGCCCCATTCCCAGAAAAGCTTCCAGCCAGGGACGCCCGTCCTTCCATTCGAGACGTCGAGAGAACCGCCCTAGCCGTGCGACGTCGCGTTTTGCAGTACACCCTTAAAAACAATGGTGGATACTTGAGCCAAGCCTGCTCATCGGCCGAGACCCTCGCCACGCTGTATCTTCGTGCACTTAATTTGGGACCGAGCATTGTGTCTGGCGTCCCTGGTCCGTTCCGAGGCTCTCCGGGGCCAGGCATACCAACGATTACAGGAGAAGGACACAACGGCGACTTCAATGATCCTCACTTGGATCGTCTCATCTTTTCACCCGTTCACTATGCACTGGTTCTCTACTCGCTGCTTGTCGAACTCGGCCGACTGGATATTGCTGCATTCCGTAGCTACAACAAAGACGGAAGCACCGTGGAGCTGATTGGTGCAGAACATTCTCCTGGACACGGTACGTTTTTGTTTGCTTGGGATTCGATAATCGTTCCCAGAATCTTGGCGCCACTGAAACCCACCATGTATCGTTTTGGTCGTTCTGACGTCAATGCAGCCGTCACGGCAGGAAGCCTTGCACAGGCACTGAGCCAGGCTGCCGGCATTGCCCACGCAAGGAATCTGAAAGGACACACAGGACGGGTCGTCGTGTACATGTCGGATGGCGAGTTCCAGGAAGGTCAGACCTGGGAGGCAATTGCGGCGGCCGTCTTTCACAGGATTGGAAACCTCGTTGCTGTCGTCGATGTCAACGGGCAGCAATGCGATGGCAAAATGCCAGACGATACCAAAGCTGGAAATTTGGCTCAAAAAATATCTTCATTTGGTGCAATCGTTAGGGAAGTTGATGGACACAATGTTGCAGCCATCGAAGCCGCCGTCAATGGAACCTCCCACGGTCGCGACACATCACTGCCCACAGTCGTACTATGCTACACGGATCCATGCCATGGGCTGCCGTTGCTGAAGAAGCATCCTAAACTGCATTACGTTCGGTTCAAAGATGACAATGAGAAGAAGGTCTGGGCAGAGGTTCTGGCCCAAATGACAATTGGAATGGAAGATGACCATCATTACCAAGGGACTCCAGAACTCGTGATTGAGGAAGAGAAGAAGGCGGAGGTCTTAACAGAAGAAGGAGCTGTCCCCCCGAAACGCAGAATGGATATGATGGAACTGTCAGGACCCGCCAAAAAGAAGGCCAGTGTGGGTATGGACGAACCGGAGGCGGCAGTTACGGCTTGCGACTGCAGGGGCACTGAGATGGTGTCGATGCCCCACCGTAGACAGCTTGTGCAGTGGGCCAGGCTCCACCCTCAGGCCATCGTCCTGACGGCAGACCTGACGTCCTCCTGCGAAGCGGATCTGCTGCGCGACGAGCTTCCCAGCCAGTACATGTCCCTTGGCATGGCTGAGCAGAACATGATGAGTTTTGCCGGAGGCTTGGCGAGGGAAGGCTATCATCCCTACATCCATACCTTTGCGGTGTTTGTCACCCGACGGCCGTTCGATCAGGTCGCCATGTCGATTGCGGTGCCGAATTTACCAGTGAGGCTGCTGGGATTCTTGCCAGGCTTGACAACGCCCGGCGGCGTCACCCATCAGGCCATTGATGATGTTGCACTCATGAGGGCAATTCCCAACATGCGCATTTTGGAAGTCGGCGATGCGACTGAAGTGGAATCTGTGCTGGACGTGGCCGAATCCATCGATGGTCCTGTTTATGTTCGCATGTGGAGGGGCCAGGTACCACGACTCTTTCCTAAGACGTCCCCCATGCAATTTGGCGTGCCACGTCTCTTGTCGGACGGAAGCGACGTGGCACTTGTGACCAGCGGTATCTGCACTGAGGAGGCGCTCAAGGCTACTACCAAAATGGGCGTATCGATCCATCATGTTCATCTGTCAACTTTGGTGCCTTTCCCAGCAGACACCATTGTCAAGGCAGCCAGGAAGACCAAGTACGGGATCATTGTCATGGAGAACCATAACATTATTGGAGGCATTGGATCGGCCGCGGCCGAGGTTCTTGCTGGGCATGGTGTTGGAAGGAGGCTGATGCGTCTGGGCATACCCGGGGTCTATGCCCATGGCGCTAGCTGCAGTTATCTCATGCAAGAGTACGGATTTGACGCTTCGGCTTTGGTCAGTGCTGTCGAGGCACTTGTGGGAAGGTCCGTGTCGTTGTCCTCTGCTAGTTCGCACTTCAATGATGTTACGAAGAACGTCCTGTCCGCCGAAGAACCCCCCGAGGACTTATAAGGAGAATGCCGCGTCGTCAATATCGCCATCTGACCGACCATAAGCAACATCGAAGCTTTTGTTCGTGGTATCGTATCTAGTTATTATGATGTGTGAGTGAAATGAAATAGACTTTACTTTAGTTGGAGGGAAAAGCTTCCTTTTCACTCGGTTATTGGTACCATACACTTAATGGCCTATCAAGATCTATGGGCATGCACAGACTAGATACCATTGTCCGAATATGCCCAGTGAAGCACACCAACGATTGAACTCCGTGTTCGTCATTTCCCAGAATAAGTGAAGAATCTTAACGCCACAAACGTTAATATACGAACCACGGCCAGAATTCCGCCCAAAATGCAGGCATTCCTAGTAAGATGGCTTTCACTAAACAAGCCACCAAAGAAGGCGTTCACATATGTGGGTACACTCACTTCACAAACACCATCAATTAAATTGCTATTACAGTCGAGTGGGAGATAGTAATCGGACCCTTCGCCCACGACAACGAATCTACGATCTGATCTAAACATGGACATGCACAAGCCTTCGTAAACAAAATGGCCAGGGTTAATCCAATATGTGATTTGCCAAAATCCAGCTACATTAAGTACAAAGCAATGTTAGGTGGTGTGAGAAACTTCAACGACAAATGACGCTGAAATAGAAATAATTTCATTAACTTACTCATTTGTTGCGGACGTACAATTAAGCCAGAGAAGAAATTGTTGATTCCGATGAAGCAGCTCGCTAAGATTTGGGCTGTCCCAGGCCCCCTGACCAAGCACATGAAAAGTTGGCCTTAGGAATTGAGAAAACGGAGCAAACGGACACAGTTAAGTTGAGATAGAATTGTAAACCGAAAAGGAATTGTAACGAACAAAACAACGTACCACTATACGAGTAAATTGCTGTGTTGAAGGCAAAGAAGCCACAAAAAATAGCGGCTTCCGTAAACCGTCCAAGCAAAGTCCGACCAGGATTAGTGAATATTCCACTGCAAGGTAAAAAAATGACGCTGAAAAGGAGGCTCGACAGGAGGATGAACCACTTTTCAGCTGTTGCAAGTGCACGGCCCACTGATCTACTATTGAGCATACCCGCTGCTTTATGGCGGTAATACATGTCTCGGATGGAAAGCATTACTGGTAGCACAGAAGTTATTGAGAGTACTCCAATAATGATGAATGAGATGAATATTGTAGAAAGCATAGAAGTTATCTCTGCCTCCGTGAGGATGTCGTTTTTCCGAATAGGTATGAAAACACTGCCCAGCAGCAACGCAATTATCATTGATAGCACCTACAGAGAACAAGCCGATGCCAAACAGTTAGGATAACTATTGCTGGAGAACTCTTTATAGACAAAAGATACATACCATTCGTGATAAGTTGTACGCAGGACTTCTCCAATAAATTGTTACAAGTCGACGTGCCATCTGCGATACGATACAGTGGGAATGAATTGATGATTTCATGAGAATGCACAAAAAAATGCAGCAACATCAATGGCGTCCGGCAAAACTCACCAAATTGTCCCTTTTGAACCAGTTGACGGCGAATTCAGTTTTATACTTAATTTCCAAACTTTCATCTTGCGAATCTAATGCTTCGGCTAATCGTCGACGGAGGTCCAAATAATTTGATGAGTCGATCCAGGCTTTGGCAAAATCTAATGCTTCATTCTCGCCCTTTTCTCCATTGACCATGATCTTTTCACTTAATACATTGAGCATCCAAGTTGCAGGGTTTTCTCCCTTGTTAATATGTGTAGCACCAAGAGTCTCGAAGTATGCAACAAGGTTACAACTGCAAGCTCCCAAATCTCCAAAGAATACCACCTCCCCGCCTTTCTTAAGGAGGAGTAGGTCATCAAACATGTCGAATACAGCAGAGGAGGGCTGGTGAATGGTAGCGACAACAGTGCGTCCTGTATCGCACATCTTCCTTAGAGCTTTCATCACAAGAATAGCAGCTCGCGCATCTAAACCAGATGTGGGTTCATCAAGAAATACAATAGACGGACTAGCTGCCAGCTCGACGGCAATTGATAGCCTTTTTTTCTGTTCAAATGTCAATCCTCCGTCTTCTTCATTTCCAACCAAGATGTCAGCTTCTTTCGTCAGCTCAAGAACTTTGATGATGGAGTCAATGTGCTCATCAAGCCCTCCAGGCTTATCATAAACAGGATTCGTCGCATCGAGTCGAAGTTGGGCCGAAAAAAGGATTGTTTCTCTCACTGTAAGTTCAGCCGATTGAACGTCTAACATTGGGCGAACAAGATCAATATACGAGGATAACGAGAAGCAAAACAACGACAATCGGAAGTCTTCTTCATTTCTCACCAAACTGTTCAACATAGCCCGAGCATCTTCGGAAACTGATTGGTTCTTGAGGAAAACCGTTCAATAGTACGTCACCACGAATATTGCCACAACCCTTTCTTAAGGCTATGACATCCATTCTGAAGAAGATAACAAGGAGTCCACATTAAACGATAAGTGCTGACGATAGCGCAATCAAAAACTGCACGCGCACTTGATCTGACACTCACAGCGTAGTCTTTCCCGCACCACTTTCACCCATTCTGAGTTGAGAAGGAAATAAAGTGCAGTAAGAGCGCAGGATTACCTCTGCTGAAATGACTGCATCAAGATCGGGGAGGGACTTACAATGCGCACATGCGTCCTGCCGAGAACACTCCACTGACGTTGTTGAGTAAACGAAGTTTGTCCGATCCAGTAGATGCCTTGACTTCGTAGCTCAAATCCTTGAACGACAAAGTCACCGGAATGAAGGTTGCATTGCCACTTTCCTCCTCAATTTCATCTTCCTTTTCTTCAATTCCAGGCATACCTAGTACTCTATTTGGTTTGGGTTCCATGCGTAGGTAGTGAAGACATGCCGCCGATGCCAACATGCACAAAATGAGGAATGAGAACAGATAGGCGAAGCAATATGCTATCCAGTCCCTTGTAAACGGCTGTAGTCCTATTCTGCTTTGATAGAGGAAGCCGTTTGTCGCCAGAATTTCCTCCCCTATTCCATCCGCATAATCATCGCTTAAGAATTCATTGAGAAGTAATGCACGGTAAACCCACGCCAAGGGCGCCATCCAATACAGCCAAATGAAGTAATCTGGTATCACACTTGGGCTGACGATGTACCCGCAAAATAGTACATTCAACAACAGGAGGACGGCGCCACCAGCCTGAACTGCAGATTTGCTAGGTGCCACGGATGCCAAAAGCCCAAACATCTGGCCGCAAGTGAAGGTGAACGAGAAAAAGAGCGCCAAATACTTTTGGTCGGTCGAGCGATGCAAAAGAGAGAGCAGCGACATCATTAACAAAATGTATGAAGAACGAAGAAAAACAAATCGCAACAAATCACCGCAAACTCACTAAAAGAAATCCTTTCGCTGACGCGACAAAGCCAACCATCCAGTATACAAAGGTTCCAAAAAGTAGGACATCGATCATCATTTGTGGGATAGATGCCAAGGATTGGCCAATCACGTAACTCAGTGCGGGATAAAAATTAAGGTCGTCGTGCTTGTAAAAGATCGCACGATCGTCCAGCTTTTCGGGAGAAGACGTCATTGCGCCGAGCATGATGAACTACATAGAGTACGAAAAAATGGTGTAAGATTGCCGAGTTTGGGTTAATGGCGCGAATAGCATGTATGACACACAACATTAGGCCAAGGCCTCCTTAGTCGCACCAAATTTCCTTGAAACAGCACGCCAAAGAAACTAGAGTTCATGTCGGTATTCAAGAACACGAATCCGACAGATAGGCCCATCGCGATGTTCTTGATCAAACTTGCACGGATGAAGATCCTATCGCGCGTCCAAAGGATGAATGAACGCCCAAGATTCAATCGAACGGATGTCCAGAATGGATTTTGGTACTTTTTTATGAAGCGATCTATCCCGTCGTTGGTCGGGCGGCCTTCCTTAATCGCTGCCGCCCAATCTCGTTCCCATCCCTCCTGCTGGTCTTTGATGATTCTGGGACGACAATAATCCGCATGAAAGGAGGGCAAGAATTCAGGCTTCTCGCTCGAGTCTCCTCGGTACAGACGCTTCCTGTCCGAGCTGGCAACGGCCAATAGGTAGTCCGCATCATCCATCGAATCAGGTTGCGCGTAGCCTAAGCCTCGGAAATAGTCGCACGCCATTTCTGTGGGCCCAGCGAAGATGATGCGACCACCATCGCTGAGCAGAATGACTTCGTCGAAAAGAGATACGGCCTCGGGACTCGGTTGGAGGAGAGATACGACCGTAATTCGCTTCATGACGCGGGTGACGTAGCTCAGTATGCTAAGGATTTCAATTGTGGACGCAGTGTCCAATCCTGTCCGATTGAAATAACATGCCAAAATAAGCATTCAAACGTTCGCACTGAATAAACTCGGCAGTTCGTACAAATCCGTAACAAGAGAGGGGGGGGAAACGGGAGAAAATACACTCACCCGTCGAAATCTCGTCGCCGCAAAGCAGCGGCGTGTCGAACACCATCATCTCTCCGAGGGTAACCCTCCTCCTCTGGCCGCCGCTCACGCCTCGAATCTTCTCGTTACCGACGTACGTGTCCTGAACGTGAGTCAATCCCAACCCCTCCAACGTCAGGCCGACCTTCCCGTCCGTCGACGTGCCCTTCTTATTCTTCCTAACGGCCTCGTCCTTGCAGCTGCCGGAGAACAGTAACGTCTCCGCCACGGTGAGGCGGGGGGCGTGAAAGTCGCTCTGCCTCACGAAGGCGACGAGGTTACGGAAAAGGGTGCGATGGGATATTTCGGCACCCTCCCCGGAACAAACGAGGTTGTTGTACGCGATCCGTCCCGAGACGTACCTCTCCTCGCAATACCCCCCCGACTTCGATCCGGATTTGAACGATCCATGCGGGAGCATGCCCGCGATCGCCTTCAGGAGCGAGGTCTTGCCGGAGAGGGGCGGACCGAGGATCAGGTACATCCGCCTCGGCCTCAGGACGAGGTTGATGCCCGACAGGACCTCCTCGACGAGTATTGTACTCTCGGGTCGATCCCTGCCGCCCCCCGCTCGCAGTCCCTTGACAAACTTCGATATCGTGTACAGCGGCGACGAGTTGAATAGGGTGTGTATCCTGTTCCTGTTGCCCGCGCCGTCGTCGAGGCGCGGTACCCTGTACGACACGTCGCGTAGTCGCACCTCCATCGACGGCAGCATCAGGTCGACGACGGCGTCGTCGCCCAGTGTCCCGAGGAACGCGTTCAGGTTCTTGACGAAGGCCGAATCCATCTCGATGCCTCCCTCCACCCCCCCCGCGCCCTCCTCCTCCTCCCCCCCCCCCGCCGACGACCCCCCCCCC
>JALLAZ010000722.1:0-14402 GCA_036939755.1 Stephanodiscus triporus | reverse complement strand
CAGAGGGAATTTCCCCGCGGCCCGAGGGAAAATTCCCGATTTTTTCCCCGGAGCATGTACTGGAGACTGTAGTACCATACGCTACGATAAAGAAAAGTACGAATACCGAAGTTAGAATTCTTATCTTATGTCCGGCTGGTGCAGCAATCATAACGAAGCGCCAATGAGAGTGGGCGGCGACGGCGACAAGGATGGTCGCCACGACGAAAAGCCTAAGACCCTCGCCGAAATCTTTCTGCCGCAGCTCTCAACGCCTACCCTGTGCATCTTGTCCGGGTTGTTGCTTGTTCTAAGCAACGGGCTGCAATTCCTCGAAGGGAGGTCCTTGGGCGGCAGAACAGACAACAGTTGCCCCTCGGAACACTCCATGTCAAACGATCCCCTCGTTTGTCACGATGGCGGTAGTCCCAGGACGACGGCCTTCGAGGCCCTGCTGCTCTCCATATTCCAATTGAGACTATTCTATCCGACACTCCTGCTTCTGACCCTCGTCTCCCTGCTGAGGCTCCAGTACAACCGCCAGCTCAAAATCACGCGAACGACGTCGGCGGTACCAGGCTTGCCTTCGGTCCCGAACGCGCATCCCTACTTTGGACACTACCGCATGCTGTCAGACCCCCTACGTCATTCCTTCATTTTTAGGGACCACGCCACGCCGTCGGGCATATCGTCGATTTGGGGACCCGGCCTCAAGAGGTGCGCGGCGGTATTGCAAGCGTCGCACGCGAGGCTTGTGCTCAGGCAAAACAGCCAACGCGATTTCAGGTACGACACGTGTCTTTCCCCCCGCCGTCCGCCACCCCCCTCTCATTTGTTTTCCGCGACATTCCCCAAAAACCTCACGTCCCCGTCCCTCTGCGCGTCCCCCTTCACCGATTTGTTTTATCATCCATTCAAAGTGAATGGATCGTCCGACACGGTCGCAAGTCCCTCGGAGAGGACAGCCTCATCCTCATCCCCGGTGGGGCCCATTGGAAGAGCGTGAGGAAGGTTGTGGCCCGAGCATTTACCCACAATATTGTCCGGGACCAGCGTCTGGTCATTGGTAAGTGCGCACGGGAGCTCGTCGACTGGTTGGAGTGGTCCTGCGATGCCGATGCCTCCCGCGGGGGAGGAGGGGGGAACGATGCGGCCCAGGAGCCGATAGAGGCATGCGACTTCTTCAAGCTTTACTCGTACTGTGTGTTCGGAAGGGTGGCGATGGGTCACGATTTTCAAAGCATCCCGACGAATAAGGGGGGAATACAGCGACCGCACCCGTCCTCAAGCAAGCGGTGCATGCCCCCCGAGGCCGAAGCCTTCGAGTCAATCGTCGCCAACATCGGATTGCGTTCCACGAGTCCGCGTTCATTCATGAACCCCGCCATGCAACTTTATTGGATACCCACTAGGACAAACAGGGCGTATTGGAAGAATTCGAATATGGTGGATGAGATGATGGGACTGATCATCGGGAATCAGTTGGATTGCATGTTACGATCGTCGTTGCAGAAGGAGAGGGAGAAGGAAAATAAATCGTTTGAGGGATGTCCCGCAGGCGAGAATGCGGATTCTTCCTTGCTCTCTTACTTAATACAGTCCAGCTTGGAGAAACACTTCTCAATTGAATCTTCATCGGCTTGTCCGTTCGCCGCATCGTCACAATCGAGATCGACGCTGCCCGCCTCTTCTTCCTGTGCCGGTGTCTCAAGCTTTCAGTTTCCGTCGGAAATCACACCAGCTGCCAGAAAAAAAATCATCGAAGACATTTCAAAAATCCTTCGCACGCTCTTACTTGCGGGGTATGAGACCACCTCGATCTCGCTCTCTTACACCATGTACAGCCTCGCTAATAGTCCACGATGTCAGGAACGCTGTTGCGAAGAGGCACGCAGGGTGTTGGTGAGGCAGAAGAAGGATGCATCGATGAATTCGTCCCACTCGAGCGATGGCGATGGTGAAGATTCGTTCGACGCCGATGATGATGACTTGCCGTACTGTCGGGCGGTCCTCATGGAAGCGATACGTCTCAATATGCCCGTAATATTCACCACTCGCGTCATATCCAAGGATTTATCATTGGAAACTGGCAACGAAGACGATGAGTACGGGAAGGGCAGCCGAGTCACTATACTCAAGGGTACGCGCATTGTCATCAATCCCCAAATGATACATCGGGACGAGAGGAATTTTGATCGAGCCGAGGAGTTCGTACCGGAGCGATGGGTAAGATGGGATGAAGGTGTAGGTAGATGGGTCGATAGAGATTATAATGCCGAGGCAAAAAAATCGACAGAGCATGCATCATCATTGGCGTCATCCATTGCGACACCGCCATCCCTCTCGTCCAAATACACCATCGAGAACTCGCAAGCGGACTGCATACCTGCTGCTAACCCTGCCAACTTCTTCGCCTTCTCGGATGGCGCAAGAAACTGCGTTGGACGGCGCTTGGCACTATTGGAATCTACTCTGTTGATAGCTGAACTTTTTCGTAATTTGTGTGTGGGTTTTGCCGATAAGGACTTCCAACTGGTCAAAAAAGTTAGCTTTGTCACGGTTCGGCCTTCTAGTTTGCCCATCAAGTTTTGGAAGAGATAAGAGTTTAATAGGGGACATTACATGTTCTATTGTGGATGTAGAAAAAATGTTTATTAAAATGCGATGCCCACGGCCAAATATAAACCTCATTTGATAAGGTAAATATCTAGTTGTCATGGAGTCACATTTTGTTAAAGACAACAACAACAATTCATTTACAATACGGTGAAACTGGTTGCAATAAGCGAAAGAGAATCAGGAGCGCCTGGGCTTTTGTTCCGGCTCTTGTAAATCACGAGGGTGAGTCGAGTGAAGAGGTGTGCATTGTCCTAGATTGTCGTTACGCTTCATGACTTCGTTCTTTGACTAGTGGAGTCTCCCCCATAGCTTGCGATTGTATTCTAGGGCACTCGCGCAAAAAGATCCTCGACGTTGGCCGAGCCTGGATCTTCGTTACAGTTTTCATTCTCTAGAGATTCTGGTTGCTATGTTACGCTTTCTTCTCGCAAACATCCCGCTTGTAATCGATCAAGGCCATATTCATCAACGGGATTATATGACACAGCATGAACCCCGTCCTCGTTCGCCTCTTCCTATCGATCGACGACAGGGCGACATCGTCCTCGATCGAGTCCAACTCTTTAACCATGGCGGACACGTCGAACGCCAGCGGCGACCCATCGCAGCGGAAAAAATCGTGCGGGACCTTGCGTTTGGCGAAGGTGTGATTGGCGAGTTTGTAGTTTTGGCAGTAATGCAGGAACGTCGGCAACGCGGCCTTGACGCCGTCGTGACGATTGCGGCGACGACGATTGCGGTAATTTCCGTAGCCGTAATTTTCCATTCGTCTCGTCGTTACGATGGGGAGGGAGTCGGGCGTGGAGCCCTCACATACCCTTCGTAGGGACTTGCCACGCCGGTCCTCCTTGTTCCCCTCCGCGTTGGTCGGCTGAACTGCCTCCCCATACTCGTCGATCCACATCCACGATTCGGTCATCGACATTGTATGCGGGTCACTAACCTGGAAAGAAGAAAGTCAATTTAGCGGAGGGCGGGAGGGGGGGGGGGGGGGGCGGGGGGCGTCGCACGGCAATCGATGCATTCGTCGGAATAACGTCGTCCACTAACCATGTAGCTCGACGACAGCGCAAACTTCAATCGCATATCCGCGGCCGCCATAGCGAACGCGAACATTTCCGCCAAAAGCTTCGGATACTGCGCGTGAACGCGGGGGGTGAAGTCGTACCATCGGTGAAGGAGGGCGAACCAATCCCCAGTCGTGGCGATGTAAATCGGCCCCGCGGCGTACGAGGCGTCGGCCAATTCGCGCGTCGTGTGCGCCGCGCCGTCGTCACGCGGCACGTTCAGGCACGGCGATCCCTTCCCGCAAACCGACGTCAGGTCGAAGTCCCTGAAGTCTGGTCCCGCGCGATTCGTACCCGCGGAGGCCCACATGCCGCCGAGGCCGAAGTGCTGTCCCGCCGCGATCCCATCGGCGACGCGGGGCGGCAGGGGCGGGAGACCCCCCCGACGCAGCAGCGCGACATTCCCCCGATCGTCGACGTACTCGACCAGATCGCGATATCCCTCCCCATCGACGGGACGAGGCGTCAGCCCCTCGCCCAGGCCCGAGACCACCGGGCGCATCGCGAGCATGTCCGGATCGACGAGCGCCACGACCTCCGACGACCCGTCCGACGCACCCGTCGTCGTCGTCGTGCGATTGACGATCCAATCGAGCATCCCCCCGGGCTTGTTGCTGTACTTGTACCTCCCGCCCCCGAGGGCGTGCGAGGGGGTGAAATGCAGTCCCAACGACGACGACGACGACGACGACGACGATCGTCCACCCGCACCCAGATGACGCAATTCGGACCTGATCTCCCCCTCCCGCTCCCTCGTGCATCCCGACACGATCCGCGTTATCGATCCCGCGTGTCCCGCCCGCCTAAGGGAATAGTACGACGCGATGGACTGCCAGTGCTGATAGCCGGAGCAATCGGTCGAGAAGACGACGTGGACGTCTTCGCTGCCACCGCGAACGCGACGATCGTCCTCCCCCAGCCGTCCCACGCCGCCGCCGCCGCCGCCGAGATCGAGGCGATGCAGCCTTATCGCGAGGCGGAACAGAGACGCGACCCATGCGACCGCGAGGAGCGACGCGAGCGCGGACGCCAAGGCGCGAGCGGGGGAGGCATTCGCAATCGTCCGTCGCCCCATAATATTCAACCCATCTCGGTCCCTGTCCGACCGACCCCGCCCCCCCCCGCGCCCGGCCGGGGCGGGAGGAGGCGAAAAAATAATTTTGCGGGGAAAAGGGGGCTCCCCCCAAAGTGCGCGGTGAGAATGGCGCAGGAGAAGTTGTTCATCTCATGCCGAAAAATCATTCTTATCCCGGACGTCGCCCGAAATGAAAAATGTCGACGAACGACAAATCGACTCGCGAGAGCTTCGGCGACACCGGAATCGACTGGGTCGCGGCGGCGACGGAGATGGACAGGCTTCTTGCCAGCGCGTCGTCGGGTGGGTCGTCTCGGGCCGACGCTGGCATCGATGCCACTACCGCGGGGAGGGCCCGTTCGACCGATCGACGCGCACAAACTCCATCGTCGTTGTACGACGATGTTGGAAACGGAGGAATGGCGGGGAATAATGAAAACTCGCAATCGAATCACGCGCATAATTGCATGCCGCAGATATCGGAGTTGACGGCGGTGCAGATGACGAGGATGGAAGAGAATCGTCGGAATGCATTGGAGAAGAGGAGGCGTCTGAAATCGCAGCCTCGTTCATCGTCATCGCAGTCGGTCGTCGCGAGGCACCAGCTGATGAGTACCCAGTCGACGTCGACGACCGTGGATAATCCCACCCAAGCTTCGTCGCACGAAAATAACGACCGCGAGCAGCGAGCGCGCATCGAGGAGAGCCAACGAGGGGCACCACCGGAGACGAAACGACAACAATTGCCGGGCGCCGCCGGGGATTTTAACCGCATCCGATGCACTTCTTCGCCGTCGACGTACAGCGAGGAGCAACTCGCTCGAATGGAGGAGAATAGACGAAGGGCGTTGGAAAAGAAGATTCTCTCGCAAATTATTACTTCACCTGCTACTTCCCTAGTCCCACCAAAGCCACCCGCGCAAGTTACTGTGCCTTTGTCCCTGGTATCACTGAAGAGTTCTGTTATTGTCAGTGACGAACAAAGGGCCAGGATGGAAGAGAACAGGCGGAAGGCCTTGGAAAAGAAGCACCGGGCGTCACAACTTGCGATGGCGTCATCAGCGACCATAGCAGACGACGTCGAGTTAACCTCTCCGATAAATTCATTGAGAAAGATTACCGCCGATGACTGCGCACGGGTTGGATCTTCGGAAAACCAAATTCGGCTATTGCAGACAAAAACACCACCGAAAGCAGATCTACAGCTTTGCAATACCGTAGATTCATCTGGACCGAGGGTTCAAAAGCTGGACGTGGAATCTTGGACGGAAGGGGAGACAAATTTTGCCGGAGGGAACCGAGATACGACACTAAATAATCTTGACGTCACGCATTCGCGTGATGACAACGAGAAACCACCAGCACAAGAGCTATCTGCCACTGACGTGAAGAGCTCGTCCGTTCTACATCACACGAAATCTCCGACCAAAAAGTCCGCCCTCCCACCGATCCCGCCTGAGCTTCAATATGACGAGTCGAGGGTGTTGCCAATCGACGATGACTACATCGACTCCCTTATCGAAAATGCGGAATTGGACCAAACCTTATTGAATGGCTGGAGCCTTTTCGACCACCAGAAGGAAGGCGTGCGAAGGGGTCTCAAGATGAGGAGGTTGATTCTGGCGTTCGACATGGGCTTGGGTAAGCGAGTCCTCCCGAATCGTTTTTATGTAAGCCGACTCCTTTTATTGGCACTGCCCTCACATTTTTTCGTCGCGCAACTGATGAAACGTATCGAAGGAAAGACAATTATAGGTTGCGTCTGGGCGAAAGCTTTTCTTAACACCTTCGAAGGGATAAAAATATTCCTCATCGCTCCCGTGAGTCTTCACGACGAATGGAAACGGACCGCAATCGATGCGACTGGTCTCAAACTGGACAACGATGGCAGGAGGAGTAAAAAAGGCAAAGCCAAGAAGAAAAAGGAGGAGGACGAGGAATACGAACGAACTGTTACGGGCAAACGGAGAAAGAGAGCGAAGAAAAAGTCAGATTCCGACTCTGGGGAAGAGTGCGAACCATCCGACAAAATTGATATGTATGTATTCTCATGGGACTGTATCGCTGCCAGTAAAGATCTCATTTTAGACACTCCGAATTATGTTGTCATAGCAGATGAGGCTCATTATATGCAATCGATGGAGTCAATGCGAACAAAAGAGGCTTTGACTTTGGTATCTCATAGAAAGTGAGACAATTTGTGATGATTGTGAAAATGGCGACGTCGTTTTCTCACCTATCTATTTTTGTTTAATATTCAGATGCCGTGGCGTTCTTCTGCTAAGTGGCACGCCGATGAAAAATGGACGGCCGTCAAATCTGTTTCCTCTCCTGAGAGCAGTCCGTCATCCATTCGGCGAAAATCAGAAAAGATACGAATTCTACTTCTGTAATGGCCAACAGAAGACTTTTGGTAATAGGACGACGTGGGATGTAAGTAGGTTCCCTCGTGTTTCAAAAAGAAATCACTTCCTGCTTCTCTTGTCTGCTGCTATGACTAATGTTAATGTATGTTCGCGCACCTTGTCACTCTCTCCCAATATTACTAGGCAACTGGATCGTCCAATCTCAAGGAATTAAATGCCCACACGGCATCTCACATATTTCGCATGACAAAAGAAGAATGCATGAGTAAAGAGCTCCCTCCGCGGAAGCGAGAGGTAGCAAGGATACCGGTTCCTTCACGACACGAGCTGCGGTACACACAGGCACTGAAAGACTTGGCAGAAGCTTTCAGTTCATCGCGCACAAATTGTGGAGGAGAGAATGACGCCCTTCTAAGTTCATTTCAGAGATTACGTCAGATAAGCGCCATCGCAAAAGTCGATGCGATAGCATCATTGTCGAATTCAATTCTGGTTGAAGAATCATCCATCGTCATATTTACAAGCTTTGTTGCAGTGGCAAAAGAAATTTATCAAAAGCTAGAAGACATGGACTGGGCAGGAGAGCTGCTAACTGGGGAGACTGCAGTCAAAAAGAGGCAAACAATGGTTGACAGATTTCAAGCGGGCATATCTCCCGTGTTTGTGTGTACCTATGGGGCCGGCGGTGTTGGTTTGACGCTTACCGGTGAGTACGGTCGAAATAAACCCCAAAAAGAATGTCTTTTACTCTTGCCTAATCAATTTGATCGTTATTTGTATTTACGATATAGCTGCATGCACTGTCCTGCTCATCGACCGACCATGGACTCCAGGAGATGTCTGTCAAGCAGAAGATCGAGTGAGACGAATTGGGCAAAAGCGTCCTGTGCGTTCCATTTGGGTTAGATCCTTTCCAATCGACGATCGCATCGATGAATTGATCGACCACAAAGAAGTGAATTCCAGTGCTGCAGTTGATGGGAAAGACCACGGATGCCAGAACAGAAATGCACCAAAAGTATCCATAGCTGAGCTAGTGAAATCAGTGCTTGGTAATCAAGACACTTAAGAAGTGAGAAGGTCATAACATAACGTTAAAACATACGCCGCGGAAAGAACTGAGCCCCGGATTTATTGTCGCATCCTGAAAGGTCGTATTGTCGCGTTCTGAAAGGTCCTGAATACGCTAAGCATTTTGTCTGCATCTCAAGCTTGTTTTGGGGTGGGGTGAGCAGGTAGTGTCGCTGTAGGCGGAATGTCATCGGCATCAAGAGTTTCAAGGTCCATTCGAATTCGTCTTTCTGCTTGTTCCAGAGATTGTAAATAGATGCCATGAGACTTCGGTTTTGCAGTAGACAAGCAATTATGGACTTTGTTGAAGAGAATCCAGTCAAGCGGCTCTTTCACAACAAATAAGGAGCCCGCGTTGTTCATTTCTATAATAGTTACAGCATCGACGGAGAATTCGGGCGGGCAGGGCCGTGTAGCACGACGATTGGTGCCCTCTGAAATTTCCTTACGCTGCATCAGAACGCGAGCGGAAGCAGTTGACATCGCTTGTTCCCATCGAAGCACTTTGGTCAATGATGATGATTGTGCTGCCATACATAGCCGATGCATTTGGTCACATCGAGCGCACGAGGCCATGAGGCTCGTCATCGAAGACCCGGCCACCGGCCGTCTGATGGCGGATACGTTTGATATCAACGAGGGATGCTGGGGTCGGTTGAATGTCAATTTCGACATCCACCGGAGATTAGTCGGTCACATTTGAATTTGGGAAAGGATATCATACGAGGCAAAAATGGGACGATGTGTGAAAGATTGTTACCGTAATATTAGATGCACAACCAACACCTGATTTTACTCTTAGATTAGTCAAGTATCATTGGCTATCACTATCATTCAATGCGGTCATTGTATCCTCTTCATCGATATTTGTCGCATGGCGGAATAAGAGTTGAATCCCGCCATCAAGACGTGGAGCAAGCCCAATACCAACAGGCCACCCTTTGCCGATTTGTCATACTCACCAGCCATCTCAATCTCGGAGGAGTTTAGCATTACTCTTGTTATTAATGCATCTATCAAGATTATCCTTCCTCCCCTTCCACTTGGTTCTTCCCAATTCAGCATCCGCAATGATCTTGGCTTCCATGCCTCTACGTTTGGCCAGCTGAGGATTGCAATTTCATTTATATACCATTGTGCCTACCGCAGGCATACCCTCGCAAGATTCAAATGCTGCTAACGATGCATCCCATTCTACGAGGCGTTTTGCATTACTCTTGTTATTAATGCATCTATCAAGAATATCCTTCCTCCCCTTCCACTTGGTTCTTCCAAATTAAGCCTCCGCAATGATCTTGGCTTCCATGCCTCTACGTTTGGGTATCTGAGTGCATTTCCAAATATATAGTATTGTGTCTTCCGTAGGCATACCCCCACAAGATTCAAATGCTGCAAACAACACATCCCATTCTCCTAGGTGTTTTGCATTATTCTTGTTATACATGCATCTATCAAAAATATCCCTCCTCCCCTTCCACTCGGTTCTTCCAAATAAAGCCTCCGCAATGATGATAGATAATTTTTCTGGAAGAGACACCCTATTTAGTGAATCTAGCTAAAATGCCCACTAAAAAAAAGAAAAAAGCTTAGAGTACCTATGTAGTAAATAAGATTCCTCTCATTGCATGTGTGTAGAGCTGCCCACCCTTTTGTAAATACATGTGCCAAATCTATGAATGATGATGGTTTGGCACATATCTTTACATATGGGGTGTTGTTTGGTTACTTTTTTTATATGAGCATGCTAAAGTCAGCCATTTTGCCTTGGCCGATATCAACTTTCTACCAGAAGGAAGCTTAAAGGCGCTCACAACACACAAAAACCAAAATGAGCTGCCGCCGCCCTACCCTCTAGCGGCTTCAGCCCTCTCCCTCAATGGGTTGGTTAGTGGCAGCACCAAATCATGATGCCGCCATTCCCTATGGTTCCATGCAAAGCGCACACCATCGGGTTAGGCAGCAATGCTATTGGTTCCCTTGTTTGGGGCGCCAACACCAGCCCCATCAAAAATAGAGAGAGAGGTGGGGCCTTGGCCTTAGGTTGTGGGCTGCCATTTCATGATGAAACACAACAATCAACCCAAAGTTGGCGGCAGTGGTAGGTGGGCTGTTATAGCAGAGCGGGTGGGTGGGGGGGCGCGCGGGGGGATGCACTGTCCAATTGTTTGGGGCGGTGAATAGATTGACAAAAAATAAATAATATAAAATACATTGTGGCTTACAGCGGCCCCTATTGAAGATAATCACACAACAACCAACCAAAAAACCGGCGGCCATGATGGAGGGGACTGCGGAGGAGGGAACAATGAGCGGGAGGCGCAGGGAAGTATAATAGGATCGTTTTTGGAAGGGGCTAAGTCAAACCTGATGTAAAATATATCATTCAGTTCGGTAAATAATTTTTCTTGGTCGGTGTATATGATTTAGGTAACAGCTTTACCCCTATAAGGGTTCTGGTGGAAAAAAAACTCACACAAAACACAACAATCAACAGCATGGTGAGCTTCCGCCGCCTCCAGCGGCATGGATTTTGCAGTAGACCCGATCCGGAACAAACACGACACGGGAGAGGGGTTCGGGTAGGGGGCGGACAAAGCATTTTAATGGAATCGATTAATTGATAGAGTAATCAATTTAATTACAGCTACTCTATTAACTATGAAAAAAATGTAATGCTTTCGACGACGAATCCGATCAGGGCAATACGGCAAGAGGCACATCGCCCGATGAAGCGTTTTGGTGGCTTCATGCGAAGCCCCTAAATGCCGCCATGGGTGAGTGCTCGCAACGTATTGGCCTGACGGATGCCATGGTCGTCGTCATTGTCGTAATGATGAAAACACAATACACAAGTAACTTTTAGCTAGCGCATATCGTACTTTTTTACTAACTAAAAGTGAGAGTTTTGTACCCCAAAACGGACCCCTTACTCAGCTCATTGATGCGACAAGCTTCATCTAAATGTGAAACAGCAAAAATAAAGCTGAAGAGCTCAGCTAAATTTTGATGTCTTCAGCTAGGTGAGCGGGTGGATATTCAAAAAGTTACTAATCTCCAACGGAGCTCAAAAAAAAAACTGGGCGCATATCTGCGTCCGTAGGGGTAAAGCTGTTAAGTTGAAATGCTGAACAACTATTGCTAATGAAACTATGAACAGATCAAAAGGGCATTTGTCATTGCATGTTTTTGTTACTCAGATAGGCTTTTTTGTATAAATTTGTTAAATTTATTTTAGGGACGACTGCCGAAACACGTCACTTTCCTAGAAGGCAAGGGTCCGACTAATGAAATAATGAGAAGAGGTGGCAAAATATTGTGAAGTCAATTTTCGTGGACTTAGTCTGTGTGCACGGAGCAATAGAGCATAGTCTATTATATGAAATACCTAAAAGGCATGAAGCATAGCCCGGCCTCGATTTTGTGCCGACCCTTCACCTCGCCCAGCAGCAAGGTGGCATCCACTGCCAATAGCTCGTGATCCTGGTGATGCCGTGTGGTGCCATCATCGTCTCCAGACAGCCCCCACACTCCGAGTGTATATCCATTGACTTGATTCTCCTTGGCAAGCGAAGGACCCTTCAAAATTTGATGCAACAACCTTCTGATCCCATTGACTCATCCGGTCCTCCTCAGCCTCCTCCCCCCTCCGCCACCGGCCGTTCCCACCACAAACCGCTATCCCTCCCCTCGCCGTCCTTGGCCATCAGGAGCATCAGATCCCTGGGTTCCATACTCAGATTGAGAATGCGGAGCGAAACCACCAGGGGAGCGCCAACGCGGCCCGCCGTCGCTAGGCCGCCACGCAGGGACATGTCGACGTGGCAGGCGTCGCAGTTCTCAACGCCCACGCGCGAGCTCGTCCAGCGAGCGTCGGCCGCGACCATGATCCTTTCTCCCCCGTCGCCGATCGTCGCCTTGACAGATATCGGACTAAGGGACGCCCTGCTCCTGACGTCCACCTCACCGCATCGATCTGCATCACTGTCGCGAAAGCCTCGTGCGGTCCAAGGATCAATGGCAGGTCGGGCGCGGAGCGTGTACATGTCGATAACTGACAGCTCCCCCCCCCCTGCATCTTTGATGGGGGTTGGATGCAACAATCAACTGGTTGGTTTGAATGTCGGAATGTTATCCATAAAAAGGCTCTTAATTTACTGCTACAACCTGACAGCGGGCTGCTGTTTCGATCGTTCTCTTCTGAGGTAATTATGGCAGTAATTTCGTGACAGAGTGGCGAAATTCTGGTGTAGGAGTAAGTGTTAGAGCTGCTTTTTGGTGCGCCAAAAAATATGCAGGAGTACCTAGTAAAAGGGCTCTGAATTCTGGCGCGGTATGAAATTTGGAAGTACATAGAAAAAGGAGGTTCAAAAAAGAGAGGCGCACAAGAAAGCCCCTCTAAAAAAACAGAACCAATATGAAAGTGACTTCCCTCCACATTTTGGGAGGTCACCACTAAGAGAACCAATTGTATTTTTTGAGCAGAGGGCAAGGCCACCGAAGGTGGCCTGCCCCTGCTCAAAAAATAAGGGGCATACTCGAATCAAGTCGCGATGAAGGACGATACTTTCAGCCCCGTACGGTTGTGTAGTTTCCTGTAGGATAGGAGGTTGCCCAGATTGGGTGGGCGATGCCAAGCAATGGTAAGTTGCTCGATGGGGATGTTGTACCCTGTCTCATTGGTCAAGCAGCTGAGGGATGGTTGGCCGGGAGGGTTGGCGACTCGTCCCGCCCACAGCTTCTGGATGTCTTTTGAAGAAGGGTTAGCAGGGTGGTATGGGAGGTGGAGGAATACTCGTCGGCGATGAGCTGTCTCCTTTTTGGAACGAGCACGAAGGTGGTCAAGTGCTGTACGTTGGAGATATGCTTTGGCGTTGTCCATGGCCTGCTGGAAGAGAGGAGTAAGCTGGTGAAGCTGGTATCCTCGGTCTAGGAGGCGGTGGAGGAAAAGCTTGAGTTCCTTCATGACATCTGTTTCATCTGAACATAGTTGATGGATGCGGAGGACATTGCCGTAGACTAGCCCAGAGAGGACACCTGGAGCGTGGCAGGAGTGTGGCGGGAGGTAGAGGTGGAGTGCCATGGGCTTGGCATAGAGGGAGGACTTGATTTGGTTTCCTTCAATCTTCAGGCGTAGGTCCATGAAGACTACCTCCCGTCCGCGATCGCTGAAGGTCCAACTGAGCCCACTCCTGTTCAGGCAGCCTTGGAATTCCTTCCATTTCCTCATATCAACCGTTGGATCTGGGTCATGTAACCATATGCCGAGGCCGTCGTCGATGAAGCGACGGAGATATAGGACCGGCGAAGGGAGATATTCCAACACGTGCATTTCCTCATAGATTGCCACGTATAAGTTGGCAATGGTGGGAGCTGGGGACATGCCCATTGCTATCCCACTGAGCTGCTTGACGATGATATCGCCAAATCTCATGCGATTGTTGAACATGACCAGCTCGATTGCTTCCAGCAGGGCTGCTGGTGAGAATCCATACCGGCAAGAGACCTCTTTCTTCGAGAGGTATTCAGTGAGTCTCGCCATGCAGTCTGCGGTGTTGATGCTCGGATACATGGCTACCGCATCGTATGTGAACAGGCTGGCATTAGCGGGTAGGGTCAGGCTTTCAAGCTCAGTCTTCAACTCTGCTGAGTTCTTGAAATAGAGTGCTTGGTCCTGAACGATAGGTTGCAATGCGCCGTCAACATAGCGTCCAAGGGCGTGGGGTAGGCTGCCACAATCCGAGCAGACGGGGCGTCCTGTAACCGGCAGCTTGTGGAGCTTGATGAGCAGGTAGAAGTAGCCAAGGGGATCTCCCATCGACTTATCCATGTGCTCCCTGATGAAGTGGACTGTGTCATCTGGGAGCGAGCGTCGATGGCGGACTGTCCAGGCGTGGATCTCCTTCCTGAGTTCATCAATGTCTAGCGCCGTTTGGTCTTCGGTGAGCAATTGATATGTGGTTGGGTCAAGTAAATGATCCAGCCCCATCTTGATGTATTTCTCTGCATCGATGCCTACTGGGCCTAGATTCTTGTCGGCGTTGGCGATGATGATTTCCTTGTTCGTCTGGAGGGAGGCCAGGAGTCGTCGTTGATGGGGGGTCAGATTTTGCCTTCCCACTCGCCGACGAAAGAGACTCCTCAGCCCCTTGAGAAAGTTGTTGACGCGGTAGTCAACTTGTCGTGGAGGGAGGGGGGGTTGCCAGGTAGATTTCGCTCGTAGTTTGG